>JAWQUT010000793.1:77085-94370 GCA_033807755.1 Ellobium chinense
GCTGTGGGCAAGCAGTGACTTCGAAAACCAACGCTGTTATGAAAGCACGCCTGCATTCACTGAAACTTACGGACTGAAACATTCCACTTCGCGCAAGTGCATAAGTATTCTTTGCCGTGGGGTTGCCATTGGACGAAAGTGGCTGTAATAGAATCATGATTTTATCTCAACATCGAAAACACTTCAGGCAGTTAACTCGTGTGCGTACATCTACATTGCCTTCGCTTATGTAGGTCCATCGGTATCCATGTAGTTGACAGGGCTTCTCAACCTTCATTGGCCGGCGTACTCGGCAGGCCTACATGATGTTGTGATGAGATCTTCGCTTACCACCGTGACATTTTTATACGTGTGAAGCATACTCTTTGGGGTATTAGTACTACAGGATGGGAACCCTTGATAAGCTTTCATTCACAGCGGCCAGTACATACAACTTTGTAATGGTAGGCCCATTAGGCCCATAAAAGTGATCCGTTTACAAATTTGCCATGATGAATCATTAGGATTCGCTCGAGGCAGGACACACGAAACGTGAATTCAGCAATTCAGCACTTTCCCCAGCACGAACAAAATTTTATGTTTGGTTTGGTCAACCTATCCACGCTTAAAAGCAATACATTTTGATGGATAGCGTGGATCAGTAAGAAATGCCTCTGTTTAATTATAGCATGCCTTACCTTTGTAGTTTTGTGGCTCAGACCAAAGCAATGCAAAAGCGTTAATATGCAAGCAGAATGGGCATCCTGTGGTTAACTTACGTGGTGCGCAGCGATGAAAATAGGCATACTTTGTTTATTGACACACATAAAAGGAGCACATAGCAAAACAGCGGGCAAAAAATAATACATCATAAAGTGCACAAAGAGAACTATGGCCGACCATTTACTGTTAAAAGAGCTTCCTAGTGCATATTTCCTGCTTGATTGTCTTGCATGTAAATTTTTGTTTATTTCTATGTTTAGTCGTTTCCACTTTTCAAACTTCTGTTTAAGTCACTAAATAATTGCAGTCCTTACCATGCTCTCAAAAAGTTGCAATTAAGTGGGGTCAGCTGTAATAAAAGTTTGGGTCGTGTTTCTCTCGTAAAGTAAATGGACAAATTTTATGGGATGACCCTGATTGGATTTGCGGAATAGCCGTGTAGTTACGCTCTTTTATCTTGTCTCATGATCATTCTACTTTATCCCAGTCATCAACGATAAAAATTGCAAGTCCAAAAAGGTGATTTTGACTAGTATGCTTGGAGCAGACTCGATTTATACAAACAACTGGTCTTTAATAGCATGGTCACTAATTCACACTTGTCACGTCAGTTGCGTTCCAATGACACTTCCATTACATTTAGTTTAGACATCTTTTTTTAGGCACTCAGTACTGAACTGTTTTACTGTTGCTTATGATTGTCTTCTTGTTCTCAAAAATCGTAAATTGGAGTAGATAAAACACTTTCATTTCATAGTTTTCATATCATCCGTCACCTAGACTAGATCATTTGGAGCAGTTTTGCCACTTCAGATATGGTAGTCTACATAAAATGCCAATAAAATTACACTGTGAGCGAGCAAGCAAAATGCTTCGTTCGGTACACATTAACATTAATAGACGTTAATAGTCTTTCCATTCCTGAAAATTACTAAATTAAAGTTGAGTTGATGCCACGCTAATTGTGCTGGGACTGCCATGTTCTCAATTTCCAGTCTGAATGAAAAACAGTCGCTGGAGAAGCACTCAGCTAAGAAGCGTTAAATATGTATTATAATTTTTTCCTGGTGAACTCAACGAATTGATTGGTTCTTAATGTGTAGAAGCCATTCACTAGTTTAGAACTGATGTCGTTTGGACATAAAGTTTGCTTGTATTTGTGGACACAATGACCTCCCATTTTTAATGTCCATTAGAGAACAGGATTCCATTCCCCCGTTCTCAAGCATTTGCCGACATTAGCAAGATAATATCCCGGCACAGTGTTTTAAGTGGCCATGCCTTTTAGTCTCATTTAGCGTTTCCATTTGCTAAATTGTAACATGTTTTTGGATCTTTAAATTGATAAGATTTGAAGGTCATAATGGTCATATTCTTCACAAAGTGCCCTTTCTCGTTCACATTCATGATAAGACCATTTGGGTATCAATAAACATATTGTTATTGTTATTGTTATCATCTGAAGATCCGATCATTCGGTTTCCACAAGCTGAGCTTCGTTGTGATGAGTGAACGAAGTAGGATTTCACGATCTCGAATTCATGCGCCCCCCCAAAACCACCACCACCACGCCCCAAATCCTGCTTCCCTCAACCCCTCCCCATACGCACACAGCTCCGTGTACTGGTTGTAATGTTTTGAGTCCAAGCCCCTTATATTCTCATATCACGGTTTAACTTCTATTACTACTACTTCTTATTCTTCTATGTCCAGCCTGGGTTTACTCACGAATTCGACTGGACTATTTAGACGGTCCCATCAGTCTTGAGTTTATGACAAGCTATCTCATACTAGGTTAAAGAAGGATGTTCTCGTTTGGATGAAAAATTATTGCGCTCATGTTTTAGTACCCGGTGTTTTTCATACATCGGCGTATTGGCCCTGGAAGAGGATGTAATATGCAACATTACCGATATGGAATGAAAAGCCATTTCGATCCTGCCGTTTGAAAACTTTTTTTTTATCATTTTTTTTTATCATTTTTTTTGTTTGTGAAAGGGCTTTTTCTCTGTGTCGGATGTTATTTTCTCAGCTGCTGATTTTTATTATTTTTTTTTCTTCTGGGGCTGTCCCTTTCCGTGTGTCCCAGGTACACATTTAATTTTGGCTTCATATTTATTCCTTAGTTCGTGTTTTATATTGTCAAGAAACGCACCTCATTTGTAATGTTACTTTCTCAGCAGATGTTTTTTTCTTTTTTTGAGTTGCATTTACCAGGGCTGTCCCTTATGTCTTTCAGGTGCACTTCTGGTGTAAAATTGCCTTCTCAGCTGAATTTGTTCAGTTGAATTCTAATTTACTAGGTCTGTTCCTCATACGAAGGCTAATTGGGTTAAAATGTATTCAACTTCAGTAGACCTATCCCTGATTTTATTCCGTTATATTCACTCTGCCTGCCTCTTGTCCTGTGCTGATTTTGTTCAAGTTATATTCTATTTCACTAGACTTATCCCTTGCCCTATTCATTATGCCTGTCCCTTGTTATGTCTTTCAGGTACGGGAAGATCCAGAGTGTAAAACTACAGGCAGCCAAAGACAATGATGCGGGCAGCACTGCCACGGTGGCCTTCAATGACATCAAGTCAGCTGCGAAGGCCCACCACGCTAAAAATAGCTTGGGAGAGGTGACCTTGAGGACTGACTACTGGGAAGGATCTACTGGCACCCCAGTTCTTGCGAATCCGCCAGTTGCCAGTGGAAATGCTGTTCGGAGTGCCCCCTATGCCAGTTCTGCGGCCCCATCACGACCCGTGACTGTGTTCACCAACTGGACCAAAGGGTGAGCACAGCTTTGTTTTTTTAAAAATATTTTTGCATGCCTGTTCTTCTTTGGTGCCCTTGCCCTCTTATCTGCCACCCCTCCATCTTCCTCCCTGCCTGGGCTTCGCTTTGGTTATAAACGTGTGTTGTTTTGTGCTTGTCTTGTGTAGTCAGTCACTTGACGATGAAGGAAACAACGTGAGCCATGATTGTTTTTCTCTCAGTTGTGGAAATAAAAATCGGTTTTGTTTTACCTTTTCTTAAGATATAAATACATCTGTACACTTGCATGTGAGTTTGTTTTTTTTTTTCCTGACAGTGGTTATAAAGGTCTGAACATTTAAAGCTACGAAGCTGGGATTTTTGTTGGGAAAGTGTTCATGGAAATGTGTAACACAAACCTCATTAACTTGCCACCCTTGATGGTCCGTTCACAATGTATAAAGTTCAAAACAGCACAGCAACAAAACCTCGTCATATTCAGGCACAAGTTCTTTACCCTTAAAAACTTACGCGAGTTGTATTTGCTTGGAACATGCCATTATTACATTAAATATCTGTTTAGAACTTCCCTTCTTCCCCTCTCCCTTTCCAAAAAGGAAAAAGAAACCCATACTCACACGCAAAAAACACACACACACACACACACACACACACACACACACACACACACACACACACACACACACACACATACACACATACATACATACATACATACATACATACATACATACATACATACATACATACATACATACATACACACATACACACATACATATCACAAAGATATTAGTAAACTTGAATAAAATGTCTGTAGTATATAGGGCGGGGGTGGAAGAGGACAGACCCACAACATGATTCATTGAAAATAAACATACTACATAGTCTACATCGACTTTTCTTTTACGATTTTACAGCATACAGGACGTTATTTGTAAAAGACAACACGGAGTAACACTCATAGCATTTCACCTCTTCATTCTTAAACCGTTGAAATTCCGCAGTACCAAATAGATCTACGTGAATGCGCAAGGTGGTAGAAATTACACTGTATTTTAGTATCAAAGCAGTCATAGAGCCCATGTTTGATCAACGTGTTACGTTTGACAGCGATAATGATCTTCAAATATTGACTCTGGAGATGCAGAAACTGGAGCCTAGCCAGATTGTAGAAAGTGAAACTGTTTGCTTGAGTCTTGGTATTTTAATGAATTTTACTATTTAGCAATGCAGCTATTGTTTAACTGTCGGACAAGACTGGATACATAGTCAGTCCAGCAGTGGAACAGAGCAAGCACACTGAACAAAATGCAAATATGAGAGAGAGGGATTGAGCACTCGAGACTTTCTCAGAAATTGGCGCAGATGTGAAATATGAAGTGAACGTGATCAAAGAATGGTTCCAATGTGGACAAAGACTTAAGATGCCAGGAAAACACTGGGATAATAATTATGTCGTTAAGTCGAGAAAATGGGCGGCGTGCACACCATTAAAAGTGGCAGGTTTTTGTTATGCATTCATGCGATATAAATGACCGTAATCTGGCGATTAAAAAAACTCCAAATGCCTGTTGTATATATAATTATGATTACATATAGTTTAGGAAGAATAATTTTTCGTTTGCAAAAGGTAAATTTCGGAAGTGATCTCATTGTTGGAACGTAATAGGAGAAAGTAGAAAAGGGCAGCTAGTCTGCTGTTTCTCAATGCTCCATCCATTATCGTAGCTTTAACATTATGTTGCGTTAACAATTCAAACTTTGTCATTCGTCCTTAGTACTCTTACAAATAAAAATACCACCATCGTAAAAGCAGTAGTAACCAGTGGACAAATATATAACTGAATTGCGATTATAGTCACCCCCTATAACGAAAATAGCAGAACAGTTTGACTCTGCCGCCAAAAAAAAAAAAAACAACACCCCAAAACTATATTGTTGTTTAGTAATTTATTCATCAACAAGGATGTCAATTCCAACAAAATTCGTGACGGTTTCCACGGTCTAGCTCTGAATTTCCTCAGGCATTAAAATATGCCAAAACGAGAGCATTTGATCGAACATCCTAGTTGTATATATATTCACAACTCAGAATCAGTGTTCATGGAATTTAATGTGTAAGCGAAAAGAAATTGTCTTGTTTTCATAAAGTGCTTGTTTGTATATGTTGCTTTTCATACACGCTCGAAAAAACTTCGGCCTAAAATGTCTTCTTTCCCCCACCCCATTTTCTTTAATAGATCTACTCACATTTTACTAACAGTAATAATGGTTGGTATGACATTGATTACACGGAGATGGCACTTTCTGGAATTTCGAAAGCCGCGGCCTATAATTTCTTATATTCCAGAAGGTGTCGGCAAGTTGGATTTTTTAAAGAAACTTGCCAATGCTAAAGATATTTAGAGACTCACTATCCTGTGAAAATGCCATCTCTGTTACATTGCAATATCAAATGTTACTTTTTTCACTTGCTTTCTTGATTATATTTGATTCTTTATGAGTTTGATAGCTTTGTTTTCAGCCATTTCGTCGCGGCCACGTGTTTCTTTTGGATTATTACTTTGGAGTGTTCTCATCTTCGGTTTTGGAGTAATAAACTTCTTCCTTTTTTCTTGTAATTATGATATTGTGAGTGTTGTGTTGTTTACACTTGTTGTACTACTATTATTTGTTGGGGGCCAGTGGATTTGCCTGCCCAAGGACTCATGTGGAGTATGCTTGCCATCAGTGCCGAAAGACTGGAGTAACCAACTTGGATACTATTCCACCCTGGAATGGATAACATATACTCCAGAGGGTAACGTGGATAGTGGTTGTGGTCGATGGATAACGTTTGCGCCAAAGACTGGAGTAAGAAGTATCGCCTCCATCCAAGTGAATGTGATGACTGATATGGATAGCCGTTGCCATCGTGTGCGTCCAGTGGATTACAGCCTCTGCTAACGTGGATGCTGCTGTGGAGTATATTTTTTTCCACTCTAATGGAGTAGGAGTACCCGTTCTCTCCCATGGAAGCTTACACTGAGAGGTAGTTTAAAAGAAAATGAGGAAAAGCACTGGTGCCTTCATCCAATTACTTTAAATTTAGTTGCAGTTTAGTATATAAATCCAGCATCAGGAGTGAAATAATTCGTTGATACGTCAAGATTCTCAATTCTGTAAATTGTAGCTCCAACATTTTGATAAAGGCAACGGAAAATACTTTTATTAGGCAAAAAAAAAAACAAAAACAAAAAAAACCACCTAGGGGATAAAATGATGAACGGACTATGGGTTTTGCTGTTTCACAGTTCTGTCTTTTTTACACTCTCTTGATGATATTCTCAGCATTCAGTATGTTAGATTTTATGGTTTATTTATAAAGCAGACATATTTTAATATTTCTGTAAGCAGTGTGGGAGCTCCCAAAAATGAAATAGGTTATCTGCCTCAAGAACGTTGTCCAACATTTGTAATTGAGGACTGTTACTTAGAATTATAGACCAGCTCTTTATCTGAGATAAATAGTTTCAGTGTGCAAAGAAAATATGCTCGAAGTTTTGACGATGATCTCTCTTATCCAACATCTTCAGAATTAATGACATACTAAATAGAAATACCTGTTCAAAGTTTGAGGGGATTTTCCTGATATATACCCTCTTGAACAAAGGATTTTGATAACTGAAGTGTTGAAAAATGATGTAGATTTGGTAATTATTTGATGTTTTATAGTGTACCCCACACTCTTGTATGTGGGATTTTGTGATCTGTAATATTTCAATTCGTTCCATTGATTCAAAGATCATTACTGGGGTTAGAAAGTAGGCAAGAAACCATAAACTTCTAGTCATGTGGTATATCAAACCACTGAAAACCTATTGTTTATCTTCCTTCATGTTCATGTTGTAGAATGATATGAAACGTTATGAAAGAAAAGTGTTGACCATACCGAGCAGATTGAGGGAACACATGGGGTCGTCTCAGAATAATGTTTGGATACCTATCTATTTACTTAATGATTATTTTCACAGGTAGCACTTTGATTTCCAGACCTTTTCTTCGATGCTCCACATTTCCTTATTATAGACGTTCATATTGACCTATTAACATGTGTTAAAACGGCGTGCATTCCCCTGAATGGTTTTACCTTCCATGTTGATCTGTATCCTTTATAATAATAAGAAAAAAAGTTACTTTTTTTCTGTTTCTTCTTGCTGGCTTACAAAAGTGAATGGCACCCTGTTGCTAGGTTTGCTTTCCTGAATTTGTATGTTTCTTTGCAGGCCTTACTTTATTTTATTTTATTTTTTTTTTTTTTAATTTTTTTTTTTTTAGTTGGTTTTTTTTAGTTTTTTTTTAATCACTATCAAACATATGTTATTGCTGATGTTGAATACGGGGATATGCTCAGTTTACATCATACAAGTACTATATATATTTTTCTTCACATTAGAGTTTTCTTGTCTCGATTGAAAAAAGAGCTCATGATATCTGTACTTCAATACAAGTAGATTGCATTTTGCATTATCAGCTCCACACAAAGAAAACGCTTCCCTGTTTTTCCCTCGGTTTTTCCTTTGTCTCGTTGTTGCTATCCACATCTATTTCCTTTCTGTTGTGCTGATCCGTTTTCTCTGTTACCTTTCTTCTCGCCAAAGCCTCGTCCACACTCAGATGTGTTTGTAGCACGTGCACCGTGACGGCTATACACGTTTTAAAGTCAGAGCTCTACTGAGTTCTCACATGAATTATTCATACATTTCATTACCCGTAGTTTCATGTCTGTTTGAAATTTAAGCATTTCTCTCGTGTCTAGTCTATATGTTTCTGTTCTTTGTGTTCATTCCCTCTTATTGCATGATCGTCCTAATGCATTACGGCTGTGTCAGACACTTGCTAAAAAAAAAGCTGATACTGGAATTTTTGTTTGGTTAATTAGGAATCAAGGTCTATCTCCTTACATTTCCTATCCCCGTTTTTCCCTGCCTCTGATGTTTTTAAACAATTCATGTTCCTTCACTGACAAAAGTGAGACGGCTTTTTCAAAGGTTATTGCTTACTGCCATGTGGGAAATTGAGGAAAATAAATTTCTCTTGCATTGTTTTGGAGGCCGGTATAAATGCAGCCCTGTATAGGCTTTGTTCATGCACATTTTATAAGTACTTATTTTTCCCCCCTTCCAGACAGTGTAAAACCTTTTGTATAAAAACCCTTGGCTGGATTTTTTTTGTTTCTTCTGTTGCTCATGCGGGTTGTTTTTTTTCTTTTTCTCACCCTAAGACCGCAATGCAAGTGTTACTCCGCCATGTTCAACATTTTTCGGCCATTAGTCATCGCTTATCTGATGCAAACTGGCAAGCAGGGCTGTGTATGCAATTTGCTTGTTGCTGCCAGTATGCCTTCCCCTAACCTACCTACCTGGCTGCTAGCGACGGTTCTCATTGTTTGCAAATTTCGTTGGCATTGATTGCAAAATGTTAAGCCTTGTACCTCAAGCTTTCAGAACCGTTCACGGCATGTAGACAGACCTTCATCTGATATCATCTGGCTTGATAAATTTCTTAGAAGAAAGCACTGTAGGATGGAAAAAAATACGGTTCTATAGGTATCGCCTCGGAAAGTTGCCACAAAAGCAGTAGTGTGCTCTTGTCACTGAAAGTAAATTAATTCCTCATCATACTGACCATTCAGTCCTCCAAATTTCATATTCCTTCTCTGATTTCTGGGACAAAGTTTGTCATAATGAAGGGTCTGGCAGTTTTTATCTTTATGCATTGTAACTGAATAACTGGACAAGGTTAGGTTCACATCCTGAATAGGTCAGTGGCTTGAAACAAAGAGCAGATATGCCTGAGCGCTGTGCCTTTTCTGTACTGGGTTATAGATACTGTAATAGTCTGTGTTACCATGCTAACTGGAAAGGAAATAAGAAAATTGAGGAAGCGGGAAACAGGTGCAGTCACCCTCCCCCTCCCCTATTTTTGTTTTGTTTTGTTTTGTTTTTTTGTTGCATTATTTGTACTATTCAGATGAGGTCTGAACGATAACTGAGCGACTGGCAGAGGTTAGAAGTTACTGTATTCGTATTTGAGTCGAAACAAGCTTTAACAAAGTTTAAGAGACTTGATCTATCCCCATGTCCATACACAACAGGAAACTTCGTATGTGGCAAGAAAACCACTTGTTTTAAGTGTTTACCAGCGTATCGTATAAATTGCTGCTGGTACACAAAAATGGTTCACTCTTTTTCATCACTTTGCGCTGTTCACCGGGATACAGCAATTAAACATGGCCGCAACGGAAATCACCGTCATGGCCCGATGTTTTTTAGGGTCTTGGCCCATCTGGCTGGTATGCTCCTAAAATTTGTATTCTGAATACATCGTGCAAAATGAAATTCCCCAAGTTCCGACTTCGGTTTTTATTATTATTATTATTATTTTAAAATGTCTCTTCCGGCCATTGTGGCCTTCAGATTTAGGAACTCTTCTACCTCCAGGTTCGTATATTATGAGGCTCAGTCATGCCACGAGCGGGTGGAGGACAACACCAGGTGTTTCCGGTTGTTTGGTGACCCCTTCGTGCGATTACTTCTTCCATTTCCCTTCTCTCGGTCTGTACGTCCCCGTCACGTCAACCCGTCGCTGACTTTTATGACTAGTGCTAATTTCCTAGGCCAGTGCAAGCGCTGTTGCCTTTTCTTGGAACATTCCACTCTTCTCTCCCCCCCCCCCCCCCCNAACACACACCCACCTTCCTCGTTTTGTTGAAAAACAGAAGGGAGGGGATAGGGCGAATAGGTGCAGCATGTTCGAATATGCTATTCTTGATCTAGACTAGTCTGGGAGTAGATCCGTTTGTGTTTTGGGGAAAAAAAATGTACGTCCAACATATTGCGAGGTGATCGTTTTGTAAAATGTAGCGAAATACAGTGACTGAACTCTTTACTAAGCACTAAAGTTTACCCAGCTTTGTTGGATACAGAATGGAAATTATAAGAAAATTGTCTTTTCACTGTCTGCCTGTCATTCTCTCAGTCTCTGTCTTCCGTAGGCCTACTGTCTTTCGTTCTCTCTGGCTGTCTATCTCTGTCTCGCGCACCATCTCGCTGTTGGTTTCTGCCTTACTTCTGTCTGTCTGGGTGTTTTTCTGTCTCTCGTTCTATCTGCCGTCGAACTGTTGTTTTTTTTTTTTCTCTCTCGTGTGGTCTATTCCATGAGAGGACAGAAGTCATAATTCATGAAAGATTCACTACTGGAACTATTCATGAGCATAAACAATTCAGACATTTTTTTACGCGCAACCCAAGACAGGGCCAAAATAACTGCCGTCGTCAGCAGTGTAATGTGCAATCCTACATAATTGCAAGCACGGTCTCGTCTCATTTAGCCTAATGCATGACTATGGGAATGCGTGCTGTCTGATAAAAGCGTTGTGTGCAAAGGGCGCGTTGCCGTCCTGCCTACACAAACATTACACGTGTCGTGTGTTTCCCACTTTACATTTTGCAGAGTACAGGTTGAACATGAACCTGCCGGGTAGTTTGGCGTAGCGGTTTTATTTATTAATTCATAGCAGTGAATGCGTGCAGTCCCATTTAATGTGTCACATTGTGCTTTCTCCCTGCTAGGGCAGACGGAAACTATGCCAGTCTAGCAAGTCGATGCACTTGCTGGTATGTAAAAAATCTTCGTGATAGCAGAGTTGGCAACACACCTTCTAAACAGTGAAGTTAAAAAAAAAACAACTCCAAGGCTTCTTGTCTCTCTCTTTGATCTCTTAGTTATTTGTAGGCGAAATGAAGCTTTGGCATTCACATCCAGTAGGCTACTGTATTGCAATCAGTCCATCTGAAATCGTGGGGAATCTGGCACAGCTGTTGTCCTGGCTCCGGGCCCACTATTTTGTATTGCTTAGTCACAGTCAGCTACGTGGCGGGAGGAAGGCTAAACCAATAAACATTATGGCCCGTCGCTTCAGTAATAACGGGGCTAAAAATACTGCAGTCTTGCATATTTGATTCTCAATATTCGCTTGAGGGAACGGGCCAGGCAGTGGTTTATATTACTTAGCAGGAAATTAAAGCTATGATCGATGATGAATGCTGTGTGTTGAGCAACTCTGAGCGTTTCCTTTTTTATATTTATTTTATAATAATGATATACGTTAACATAGTTTGTACTTGGTTATTAAATGATTATTTGGCAAGTATTCAGTTCTAATATATAATATTGAAAGGTTGAGAATAAAAATGAAAAGGTGTCATGCGAAGTAGTTATAGTCTGGATTGGAACTATCATAGGCGCTCTGTGGGACACGTCATAGATGGAAATATCCAATTTTGTTTGGAAATACCCGATCGTCTTTTCTTTGACCAATGTTTCGGAGAATTTGAGGTGGTAACTTCAGGTACTAGTCTACGTGATTATTTGAACGTCTTTGCGAAATGGGACTTGTGAAGGGTAAATTCTGATGAATTTGAAAAAAAGGAACAGGTGAAGACTGATTTAAGAAAACAAAAATTCAGTGTTGTCCTTTAACTTGAATCTGTCGTTTTGTTCTTCGATTTAGAATAGATCTAGTTTGTTGTGATATGTGATTTTGAGTTTTCAGATTAGAATAACTGGAGTAAGATAATATTTAATGATAATTTCAAAGGTATGGGAAGAAATGAAACGAACCAAATGAAATTGTTCGAAAATATTGTTGATATTTTTCATGTTGTGATAAATATGAAGCATTCTTCAAGTTGAGGGGGAAAAAGTATATACACACGGTTCATTAGTTACTGTAATCTTTCCTTGTCAATGTCCCCTCCTTAGCACACTCCCCTTCAAAGTCCCAAAACATTGGGTAACACAAAATTTCTGACACACCCTCAGTAGCTTGGTCTGAAGGGTTTTATATACAAACAGTGGTAGTCTCTTCGTATGTTGGTAGTTCTAATATCAGAGTAGTTTCGCTCAACCCGATCATCGGAACTCATCTCCGTTTGACTGGCCCCCTTTAATGTGATGCTTTTCAACTCCTGTCCTAGCTTTAAAGAATAATTTTAGCAGCCGTCAGTCTTATTCATAGCCGTCACGTTTAAACTTGACGCACAGTAGTCACGTACAACATTTAATATAATTAGTGTGTGTGTGTGTGTGTATATATATATATATACATGTGTGTGTGTGTGTGTGTGTGTGTGTGTGTGTGTGTGTGTGTGTGTGTGTAGAGGGGATGTGAAAGCCACTGGAGCTAAACAGCAGTATTCCCTTCTGGGGTCTTTGTTTAAAGTTCCCCATTTCATCGCCTCCAACGCTGTTACTTTGCCACATAACTCCGAAATTTCATCACCTGAGAACTCCGTCCTTGTTATAAATTTGTCAGAATGTTAGTCTTTTTTGGGGGGACCGCCCTTCGCTTTCTTTCAACCTCGCGTGAAACAGACCTGATAGGCTAAGCCTGCGAAAGTGTGTTAGGTTAGCCTGACAGACTGTGAAGATGGAAAGCCTTTACCTCGGCGTGTTAAATATAGAAAGTGGGTCATGATGGCAGACGGATTAGTTTCTTGGTGTTTTTTTTTTTTAATTCCTACAGAGTTTTGCTCGACCCTGTCATTCTGCTGTGTATTTTAAGTAGGAATCCAGAACACTGATTTGCTCTACATCTTATGTATCACGCAAATAAACCATTAAAAATATTCGCACTACGTGTTGGCAAACACACGTGTGTTGAGTGTGTTGCAGGACGAAATACTGTGCTGCTTTAGCTTCTTTGTCCGCCTGAATGTTTGTTCTTTAGCCATCTCCCAAATTGGTTACAGTTTATTTTTATAACTTACTAGGACGCCTCTGTTTCTCTATTGCTACAATGGAGCCTTAGTTTTAAAGTATGCCTTGGTGCATGATAAAAGTGTACTTAGTATTGAGGTATACTTAATATCGAGGGTAATCTGATTAATAGAATATTATTAAATTCATGCATATGAAATTCATAGTTAATAGCAAGGTATACTTATAAATTGAGAATTTAATATCGATGTTCCACTGAGGGTCTAATGTGATTGTTTGCTTTGCCCTATGTCTGGGGTCTATTGTCCCAATTTGTCTTAGGTTTTAAAATATCACCAAACGGACCACATCTGCGCTTTGTTGTAAATTGATTTTATGTAGATCCTTGAGTCTTCCACTATGTTCCATTTTCTCTGGTTAGGACGTATCTGTTGCTCGGCCTTGTTTCTAATGCCATGGATTGAGTTTGCGTTCTTTGTCTGCCGTTCCCTTGTCCCTCTTCCTCCTTTTTTTTCACCCGAAAAAAAGAAATAAAGCTTAACCACAATGGTTTGCAGTAATAATATGTCTGTGCACTTTTTGTAGTGGAACGCCAGTAATAAGTATGCCAATGGTTCATGGAGAAAGGACTGTAAACGTTTACTCATTATTGGAGGTATGTTATCCCGGGCGAACCCGAGTAATGAAATAACAGAGTAATAATGAAAGATATAGATAGATATAGATATTGTCTGATAACTTCATATCGAGATTTTTCACTGTACGTAATTAACTCAGATAAGAAATGCTATTTTGTACATTTTCGTCCTTGCTTCCCCGCCTCCTTTTCCCTCTTCTGTTTTCTCTCTGTGGCTACTACGGAAATGTCTTACAGCCCCTTGTTAGATCCTCTCTTCATTTTGACGTGGAGTTTTCCAGGGTTAATTTCCTCGGCGTCTATCTATCTATAGTGTGATTGCGTGTGCTGTTATGTACAACTAGTGGGCGTTTCCTTGTTTATGTTGCAGCTCACGACAGTAATCATCATACCGCCATCTGGGAAGAACGCGCTCGAAACTGGCTGGAGACACGCGGCCCTGTCATGATAAGCTAAAGTTTATCCTCTTGACTTTTTTCCTGTGGTTTGGCAGACTGAACTGAAACTGCTTATGTAACAGTGCAACCTGGCAAGGTCACTGACCTAAATACATTGTGTGTGCAGCAGTCTTAAGAAGTTGCCGTTGTCTTCTTGTCTTGCTTGCTTGCTGCATTGTTTTTGCGCGACGGATTGCGTAAGAAGAATACAGTGAAGCACAGAACTGAATTACCGCGGTAATGAATGTGAAATGCGACCTCATCACCCAGAGCCTGATGTCTTTATGAAGCCTACAAATTAACCTTAATGTCATGGCTAAAAATTTTGCCCTTGAGCTCGAAGACCTCACACAGTCAAAATTATCATTATAAATGTCCCGATAAGATCAAGAGTTTGTGATGTCCTACGATATTTTAAAATGATCATTTCATAATAACAATGGGATTACCCATACTACCCTTTACATAATATCCGTTTCATAATAACAGTGGGATTTCCCATTGGATTACAAAGGAATTACTCCTTCCTTAATGCTTGTAGATTTTGCAGTTGGCAGTAATATCCAGCAACAGTACGAATCCGGTTATTTAGATCTGGGCTTCCCTTCCTCCATTAGTAAAGTTTAGATATCATCCATACTAAAACTAATATAGTCCATAAAATGACAGTTATCACTTTGCTGCCCAAGGTAGGCGAACTGTAGTGTAAGGGGATGACTGATTGCAGAGATTTGTCTCGTTGTTTTTCAGCTTTGTAAGCTTACACACTCATCAGGGACACATTCACACTCAGATAACATCACTCAAATGATCTCGTATTGCAATATGACACGAAGGTACGCCCCTATGTTATCAGTATCACACATAACAACAGTAACGCAAATCACACTCATGTAACATGTTTTTGTCACGTCACGAGTTTACTAGGACTTAAAACCAGTGTCGCCTTTTTGTCAGGCTGGCAACACTTCAACCAACAGTTTAATCAGATACGTGTCCGTATATTATGTGATTGTGCCTGATCATCCGAACGTAGTGAGTTTGGAATCCAAATGTGGCTTTGATCTCAATAAATAATTCGGCTCTGTGATCTGATAGTGATAGGGACACCGTAATTCATTTCATACGGTTTCTTTGTCTTTGAACACTTGTTGACAGAAAGAAACGTCGCGTCTTCTTAGTACAGCATGGAGTCTACCACATTTTCTAAACATTAAACGTATGTCACTCAGACATAACAGAGTCCAATATCATCTTGACCAAGACGCCTTTGTAAACCTGGCGCTAGATTATACGACCTCTTAAGCTTGAGACTGTGATCATTTCGAATCTTCAAGTAAAGCAAAATAGCTTATGACGCCGTATGATTGGTGATCTAAATTATCAGCACTTGTAATTCCTCCTGGTTTAAAGTGCATTGCACAAAGGACCATATTGAATATGTTATCAGATTTTTTTCTTATTATTTCTATTGTTGTGATCGTCTTTTTTTTTNGGGGGGGGGGGGGGGAAGAAGAGGAGGGGACTTATAATGAAGAACGCTGGTGAGTAAGCGTGTTTAGTTTCAAGCCCAATAAAGGCGTAAATAAGATTGTGTCATGATATGAACCTCTTTTTCAATGTGTTTGTATGTGTGCACTTATGTTTGAAGTGTTCTTGGGAAGTCAGATGACTGTCATTTCTATCCGAGTTACTGTGTACGGTTTCAGAGTAGCTGTCAATGAAATTGAAAGGTCTACAGGATATTGTATATGAAACTAAACGCTGCGGAAATCTTTAAAACTGAGTTTGCTCATTCTACGCTAATCTACACAAAGGCTGTCTTAAAATGCGTAGATCCCTGTAAGTTATGCTTGAGGGGATTTTAAAAAAAAACCGAAATGTGATACAGCGTCAATCAAATCACCATGATGAAAACAAAAACTCTTGACTGTGAGTAGACAGAGGAGGACACATGAATCCCTGCAGTGTGTTCGATTTCGCCGTATCCCAACCCATTCACTAACCCCTTTTCTTTGTTAAACAATGACAAATGCTCGCTCATTTACGGCGAAATCGAGTTCGTCCAATCCCTGAAGCCCCTGAAAAGTTCTGCTGTCATCCTCAAAAATTCTAGGCCTGTTCCCTTTCGCTCAGCTGGATTTTTTTTTTGTTTTGTCTTCCAGCACGACCGATCTGTGTTCCCCCCACGCATGAATTCTGACAAAATGTGTTTAAGCAATGTAGAACTGCGTGTATACGCACTTTATCTGCGTGAGTAGGATGGCTGTGTAATAGTTTACTTCTGTCATCCCTCCTTTCACCCCTTGTTGCTCTATCCTTCCCGCCTAGTTTTTTTTTGGTCATTGAAATGCGCAGTGTTTTATCTTATCTGTACATGGAAGTGTCATAAATTTGAAGTTTTGTCACAGGGCCTTAGGCTGAGTGTATGGACAGGGAAAAAAAAAATCTCATTCACCTGCCAAGCTACTTTTTGCCCCTGTTGTTAGGTTCTTTTCCCCCTCCTCTTGCCTTCGGGAAAGAAGGTAGGAAAAAAAAAACACCCCGACCCAACTTTAATTGCGTTTTAAACCTGGGTTCACCTTCCCTAGTCGCTTAGCTCTTCTACACTCTTTGGCCATGGCGTTACACAAAGTTTGATGGCTCGACCTGGATGTGGATCTAGGCCATCCGCTGGGTCAAGTGTCGGTCTGGGAAACGGAGAAAAGAAAGAATGAAAAGAAAGAAAGAAAGAATGAAAAGAAAAAGAAAAAAAAAGAGTGAACCATCATCTCACGATGTTGATGTGGATGGATAGTGAGATTATAACTGTAGTGATGGGAGTAATGGTGGGAACATGCCCTTTTAGCCTTTAAACAGACTCGTGAATTTTTTGTTTGTTTATGGGTCTCAGTCTTTGTTGGCAGTGTTGGGTCCGAAGCGGCGATTGTTGTCAATCTCTCTCTCTCTCTCTCTCTCTCTCTCTCTCTCTCTCTCTCTCT
>JAWQUT010000793.1:102184-114639 GCA_033807755.1 Ellobium chinense
GGGTGAAGTAATGAAGCGAGAAGTAAAACAGGAAGGCTGGCCATGAAAGATGCCATACTGCCCATGATGCTGAAAAGAGTGAAAAGATGACGAAAGAACAATATATATTTTTCCATATATAAATTGAAGGAGAGTCAGACGTGGTCACTGGCGTGATTGGGAGGAGGGGGAACGAGAGAGAGAGAAAAGGGGAGGGGATGTTACCTTACTGATTATGCAGTCAAAAAATGGAGACGATGGTTCGAATAAGTGTGGGCCAGGATGCCATAAGGGGGAATTGGTATAAATTGCACGGAAAGGCATTGCTCCCCCCCCCCCCNNNNCCCCCAATTTCCTAAGAAGGATATACTGCTACTATTAGTAGTCAGGTTTTTTTTAAAATGTTGGCTTGTTGAAATTATGAAATTAGTGTGCGTTGCTGTACGGACCATTCTGATCAACATGAGATGTGGCGTCTTGCTGCTAGACACAGGCTGTGCCTTCTGACTAGACAAATGCAGTGCTGTCAGGAGAGACTGCTTACTAAACATCGGCCTTTCAACGGAATTCAGATTGGCGATGCTGCTAGACAGACCTTGTCATTGTAACGCAATTCAGACCGTACTACTAAACAGACCTTGCCCTATTGCATTGTAACGAAACTTAGACCGTGGTGCTAGACTTGCACACAGACCCTGCGACTCCATACTGCCAGACGCATGCTGTTGATTTGCGAGACACCTGTCCAATTAGAGGCCTGATGACATCAGCAGTAATGATCCGTGCAGCGTAGACATAGGTCAGGTTGATCTATCTTGGAATAAGATTGCCGGATTGATCGAATTGCTGTAGGCTCCGGATGGCTGAACGATAGACAAGAAGGGAACATCTTGGGTGGCTGGGAATCGCATTACGCCGTGCTCGCGGGTCTCTGTAGGTTTAAGAAAGGAAATGGTTGAAGAGTGAGGAAGAAAGAGAGAGATTATTTGCAACTGGAGACGAGCTAGCTGAAACAGGAAAGGGGGGGGGGAGANGGGGGGAGATAAAATTGGAGAGGAAGAGGTAGGTGGTGTGGAGGAAGAAGAGATGGTGTCAGAATTCAGAAATAAGAAATACAGGAGTGATAGGCCCGGGGAAGGGGGCGCAGAAGCTGGCTGAAATTATTACGGGTGGCGGTTAGACCATAGAATTCAAGGCATTATTAGAACAAGCGCCTATGCCATGGTCAAACCACATAAGAGTGGTCATCATTTCAATACACTTAATTAAGAGGGATTGGTCATGGAGAGGCGGATAAGATAGGTGGTACAAAGGTCTAACAGAAGGAACCAGCGATCATTTGGGGAGAGGGGAGGAGGGGGGGTAGGAGAAGTAGCCTTACCCATGATGGTGGGAACGGGAGATACATAGGTCTGATAGAAGGAACCAGAAATCATTTTGGAAGGTCGGGATGGGGGGAAGGAGGAGGAGGAGGAAGAGTTGGAAGTAGCCAAACCTGACGTGGTGGGAAGAAAAAGCAGAAGCAGAATGGGCCAGGTCAGACCGGCTGGAATTTGAACTGGAAGAACGGAGAGAGCCAGAGAGGACAGTATTGAAGCCAGGATCACAGTGACTGGCGCTTAGCGTAAAAATTGTTGTCAACAAAATGTTTGTCATTGCTGAGCGGTATTGTTTGTATTTAGTCTTTCGGATAACGAGACCAGATTGACAGAAGCCGGTCGATGAATTAAATAAATACAGATGGATGGGATGTCTGGTGAGTGGAGGGGATGGGGACAAAGGGGAGAAAAAATGAAACAAACCTTTGTGTCCGTTGCCCTCTAGAAATTCTAGACTATGTCAGTGTGTTTCTCTGTTGTTCAGACCGCGTTAAACTTTGGATGATAGCTTCACATTGTCAATCCAAAATAGTTGCCAAGGCAGGCCCGAATGCGTCGCAATAGAATGAGCTGCTGAATGGAACCAGTTTGGCCCTCATGAGATCGATATATTAGAGAGACATACGGATACCGTACGGGCTTCACAGTGGTTTACATCTGGGGGAATTCACAGACCCTGCTTTGAGCGACCATTTATTCAGGACACCACCATACGGGTGATACCATGCGGACCAACTCTTTCCCGTACATAATGAGGAAAAGTCATGCGTCCCCACGCTCATTTCTAAAAGTTGGCGTTTGCTCGGTTTCCCGCCCACTCCTTATCTCTCGTACTTTATCTAATCCGCCCAAAATAACTCATAAACCTACTTCCTCCTCCTGCTTATGGGGACGGAAAAAAAAAAAGCACAGTATTATGCAGCCTGAAAAATGAGCGCGATTGATTGCTGCGGTGAAGAGGGCACAATGAATGTTGTCATTGCTATGGATTTATCGCCTTTTGTCCCTCGAAAATGTCTCTCCATCCTAAATAAAAACTCGGCTGTGTTATCGATCTCGGTTGACGCTCGTCTCAGTCCTCGTTTCCAAGTGGTGGGCGTAATCGGAGTAAGAGTAATCAAGTTTTACTTCTTGGAAAATTCTTAGAAACAGATTACTTTTCTATATCTCGATTATTGCACGTATATATTATGGGCGGAAAAAAAAAATCAACAAACTACATGTACAAAAAAACAAATCAAGTCTGTAGGGCGTGCTGTTTTCCTGAAAATATTCTTCCCCCATTTTTCCTGGTCTTTCTACTGCTGGGTCACCCATTTTAGCATCTTCGCCAGATCATCTTTCCTTCTCTTCTTTCCAAAAAAAAAACAACAACAAACCATTGGGTTGAAATGGTTAATATCGCCATAGATAATCGAGTATTATTTAATTCCCTGTAGCTGGAATAATCTGTAATCGCGATTACTTAAAATCCAAGGTATCGCCCGGCACTAGCGTTTCCCTTTGGGGAAGCATGAGAATGCTGGGCCAGAGCGCAAATTTACCCAGTCCAATGCTAATACGGTCTTTATTGATTTTTCCTCCTTACCCTCCCCCTCTTTCGGCCTCCTTCTCTAGTGCACAGCGCTAGGGCTCTGGTGTGTGAGCTTCAAGGAGGGCTCTGCTATTCATCGATGTTTTTCCTTGTGTTATCCTTTTTTTTTTTTGCTGCTGTTTTGTATTTTTTCTGGTTCTAGCTCAGCCAGAGCTCGTGCGATGACGTTCGTCAGTATCGATTCTTGCCACGACTCGGCTTGAGCCCGGGCGCTCGTTATCAGCATTTTCCCCGCTGACATGTTTGCCTGCTCGTGTGTTAGTCGGTGTGTCACGGCATTCGCTGGAATTTTGTTTTTCTTCTTTTCATTTCTTCCTTTGTGAGAGGTGGCGTGACTGTTTTTTTGTCTCTCGCTCGCATATTGTCGTGTAATCCAGGGTTTTTTTTGACACGCTGTCACAGTTACTGTGGCCCTTACTTCCCTCATCCCATTTGAAAAATGACAACCGTCAATGTCATGATGCATTCTTGTCGTCTTTCTCTTAGCAAATTTTTCTCTCTCTCGCTCTCTCTCTCTCTGTGTCTTTCTCTCTCTCTTTTTGTCTTTCTCTCTCTCTTTTTGTCTTTCTCTCTCTCTTTTTGTCTTTCTCTCTCTCTCTTTCTCTTTCTCTCTCTCTCTTTCTGTCTTTCTCTTTCTCTCACTCTCTCTTTCTGTCTTTCTCTCTCACTCTCTCTCTCTTTCTCTCTCTCTCTCTCTCGCTTTTTTATATACATGATAGCCCTGCTTGTCGTGCCTCTCATTTCTCTACTTTTCTCTCGTCTGTTTGTTGTCACGTTCTCCCCTTTCTTTTCCTCTTTCCATTCTTACACTCCAGTTTGTTTATGAAAAGTTGTTACTCTCTTCCTCCTCCCCATCCCTCCCTCCCTCCTTCCTCAGATACTTGCAGACTCTTTATCCTTATCCGTGCTAAAGCATGTAGATGGGAACATCCCTCCATTCCAGCCCCCATTTTGATCTGTCAGTACCATGTGCTTCTTTATTGAAGTTGCGTTACAAACATTTCAATAACATGTATACGTAGCTATTAAGTATTTAGAAGAGAAAAGAATAAGTGCAAGGACTGATTGATTATTAGTAAAAAAGTGAGTGTTACATATTATTGGTAAATGTGAAATGTATGAGAACGTTGTGAATGCACGTGATCGTAACAATGCATTGTGAACATGTGTGATGTTAGTAGCTGTAGTGCTTAAAATGTCCATGTGCTGTCCCGTTGCATATTGTATTTTGCCCATGTGCCACGGCTGTGGTTTGGGCTTATTCCCAATAAACTTGTTAAATTTGTTATATAAGGAGAATTCAACTTGTGCATAGTTAACAGACATACTTTATTAATTCACAAGCACTAAATTACAACAACCAGCCCAGGGCTTCTAGACTATTAAAGCATCAATTCAAAAACTCGTGCTGTACTTTATAAACTTACAAGCACCAGAATAGAGTAGCTGACAGTGCATTTTACGTACAGCCAGGCCAAAGCCCCGAGACTATTAGAGAATCAACTCAAAACTCTTAAGGAATCTACAGCGTATTTAGATTTGAAAAAGAAAAAAATGTAAGACAGTGCCAAGCCTATTTCAAGTCAAGAACCAATTACGTTTTAAAAAGTCAAGAACCAGCCAGGTCTTAAAATAACGTTTTGAACATTGGGATTTTTAGGATAGCGGTGATGATTATCAAAGAAGATTTTCTCTCTCTCTCTCTCTCTCTCTCTCTCTCACACACACACACACACACACACACACACACACACACACACACACACACACACGACAACAACTGACATATTTGTTGAGAATATTTCTTCACTGTCTTCTAGACTAGATCAGAAAAGCTTTACTTCCCAATCGCTACAAAATTCTTTCATTAGAAAGCTTTTACTTTCAAGGTCGGATCTCCCCTACGGACTTTCGTGACAGAAGTAGGAATGCGCAGAGAGCCGTTACCTGGTGTTGTTATGATCATATTGCACATTGTGAACAGGAATGAGATGTGACTTTTATGTCTAGTTGAGTCATTGCCAAATAGGGGAAAAACAGTCACTCATCATACAAAAATATTAACCATAATCATTCTATTACATAGTTACACAAAATAACAATGCTTTTGTATTGAAAAATGGTTCAACTTTTGTACAGGTTACAGATATTACCTCTTGACTGACATGTTGTGGAAGAAATTTGCATTTGAATGTGTAAATACGCTGTAAAATTATCTCCTGAAATCTATCACAAATGAGGGTATACCAATTAGAATTCCACTGTATCCTTAAAATGCCCAATGCAAATGAATATAATACATTCACGCGTAGAGGAAAGGAGTGAGAATATTGTGTAACAAATTTTACTGCTGCNAATTGAAAATAAAAATTCTCTTGTGCTTTGTCGTGTGTATGGCAAAATGACACGTGTACATACATGAATTTGTAATATATACACATGTTTTCACGTCCTTTACATATTTACGTAGAAGAAATTATACCTGTGAGTTTAATCTCACCCCCCCCCCCCCCNATCTCCATCTTCTTGCCCTCCCATTCTTCCCTCTCCAGCACATTTTTTTTTAAAATAAAATTTTTGGTTGTGAAGAAAAGTATTATTAGATAAGTACCTTTCTCCATACCTCCTCATCATTTTCTCTCTCTCTCTCTCTCTCTCTCTCTCTCTCTCTGTGTGTGTGTGTGTGTGTGTGTGTGTGTGTGTGCGTGTGTGTGTGTTGTGCATCAAATACCTAGCTGACCATTACAACATGCTAAAACATCTTCCTCTTCTTCTGACCCTTTCCTTCCTTCGTCATTTCCCCTCTTGTTTTCATAAGGTTACGTAACTTGTAGCTAACAACAACGTCATAGTAAATGTAAATTGGACACGATGCACCCAAAACCTTAGTCAACTCGTGGCTCTACTTCCTTCTTGCTGAAGCTGAATCGTCACAGCTAACCTCGATTCAGCTTCTCACCTCGCTTCTAGTATCTAGTTCGCTGTTTGTTTTTCACTTCTGCAGCCAGCCCTGTTAAAGGCAACCTCCATTTCTCTTAACCGCACTATGTTCCCAGATAGCCAACATAATATAGAAGTCGAGAATAAACAACGTTACTTTTCGCATAATCGCCTTTTCCGCAGAATTTCAACGTCCCCGCTGCTCGTGCAGAGTTTCGATTATTATAGGCGTTGTTATTATTAATGCTGTTGAACCCGGTAGGGAATCCATTGTTGCATAACACAGATGACTGACGTCAAATCGGATTTGTCACTGCGGGCTCAGTATTGTGGCGCAAATAGATTTCAATAACAGTAGATGGAGCTCAATGATCATTGTACACCCATCCATCGATCAAAACGAAATGACGTCCAGTGGAACTTCCATATTAAAGTATTCGTTATATAAGTATACCTTGTTATGAAGTATGAGTGTCACATGCACGGATTCGTTATTATTTTATAAGTTTCATTAAGAAGATGGACATCGAGATCGAGTATACTTCAGTAAAAGTATAGTTTTTTCCCATGCATCAGAGGTATACTTTATTTCGAGGTTGTACTGTATACGTAATTGTGGAAAGGTACATAACTGCTGTACTTGTGTTTCGCCCAGATGGCTCCAGATCTAGGTTTTGTTAAGGTTTATCACGTATAACCTGGTCTTTAAAAAAAAAAAAAGATTTATTGTTATCAGCATCATCCTCATTGTTATCATTATCATCAGCAACAGCAGCAGCAGCAACAGCAGCAACATTACAGAAAGCACAGCTCGGTTGCCATGCATCTTACACTGGCACAGTATTAAGACAAAAGTAGGGCATGAAAATGCGGCTGGCACCAGAACGATTAGTAAGGCTTAGTCAAAGAGGTGCCGTGAAATGATTAACAGTCAACCGTTTATCGAAAGACAGCTATTATCGTGACGTGTATATATAAAGCCATAAGTGAGTTTCAAGGTTTTGTCACAACAGAGCTGTCAAATTAGGATCTGGTATTTAAATGAAAGATTAGCCGGTTGGTAGATCATACGAGGAGTATGAGAGGCAATATTCTACATCTAGATCTAGATATACCTTTTGCTTTTGCTTATGTGTGTGTGTGTGTGTGTGCGTGCGTGCGTGTGCAGGTAGAATTAATGTTTATGCGTTCTGTATTGCTCACATTGGATAGGTGTTGTTGTCGAGTGTGTGAGCTTTTTTGGACGCGTTGATTAAAAAATAATAGGCATTGGATAGTCGGAATTGGATGCTGTTACGGTTCTAGACAGAGATATTCATTATAATTCACCAGTCATCATCATCATCATACCGTTGTATCGTCGGAGTTGTACTTAATATCGAGGTTCACCTGAATAATGAATCCGACATAACAAAAATGAAACTGTGCATGTGAAATATATACAGGACTTAATAACCAGGTGTACGTATTAAATGCTCAATTAATAACGAGGTTTCACTTTATAATCTGTATTATAGCTTTTAGTTTTCATGTTAAATTTGATCCATCTTCCCATGTATAATTTTTGCCTCTATAGCAAAGCGGAGTTTGAATATCAGGTTGTAGGCACATTCCATGCCAGCCCACAAGTATGATGCTGATTAGGTTTATAGAGGTTTATAGGTCTCATTGTCCTCTCAGTCCGGTTATTTCACGTTTTTTAGCATCCCAGCGGGCCAGATCACTTAGTTACTTTATCGATTCGCAGTGTAATAATGATATATAATACATAATATAGCTCTTTGACTACTTTATGAGCAGTGATCACCAGCGGCTTTCAAGTCCCTATAATATTGTAGTCAGATACTTAGATAACACTCCCTACCGTAGTACCCATAATAAGCTGAAAACCTGTTGTTTTCTAAAGGGTGTTAGGGTATGTGTGAAGTGAGGGAGGGGGAGGAAAGAGAGAAAAGGAGTACATATAGTTCTGAACTACACGTCAGAAATTGAAGAGAGTTTTTTTCCAAAACTCGGTATGTGGTCACTGAATAGTTTTGAAATAAAGGGAAATTGCTCTTTACACATATGTTTTTATTTACTGTTTAACGATGTAACATTTGAAGGATTGCAGATTTTCAGCTGAATTAGGTTTTGAATCAATTAACACAGAAATGCATATATTTGAATACACCACCAACTCATTTTTCAACGAAATTGAATCGTGTACTGAGTTGTGGAAAACCACTTCAGTGATGAATTTGTTATCTGGACATTTACTAGCAAGAATAATGACTTTTAATTGGGGTCAGATCATGAGGAGATTTGCGTTAGATCATGACGAGATGTGCGACAAATCTGTGGCAACAAATATGAGAGCAACAGGTACGCCATGTTTCTCCTGGCTGTGATCTTGATTTTTACTGAGCCACGTACTTTATTGTAATTTAATATTTCCTCCACAAATGTACAAATTTAAACGTGTTTGGTTCTTGCAGAGCAGTTAGGCAAGAATCACTTTTCTTCGAAGGAGAATGTATAATCCTCTTCATACCTTACATTTTTGATACAGACAGATGGTGTAGAATGCAGTGTTTTCTTCAGGTCATATGAGTTGGGATAGACGTCCCCCTTGTAATAAATTTTCTGAGGAGGAGGGGGGATTTGTAAATTTTGTGAAGGATTTAAATTTTTCTCAAGTAATGCAAAGTTACGAATGCAGGAGAGAAGAGGAGATCGACGCCTTTGAATTTAGGTTTTTTCTTTTTTTTTTGGTGGTTTTGGGGNAATTTAATGGACGAATCGCGTGATAGAAAACATTGAGAATGTAATATTCATGTGATGGGACGTTTTTAATCATTAGTTTCCTTTCTATAAGTTGTTCGAATTGGTGAGCAGAATTTGACTTGGCACCATTTCATTGCAACGATTTTTTTTTCTTCTTAAATACAGTAGAATCTCGATATCAGGTTTGGCTCTCGTGCATGGAAAATGAATATTTATTATTGAAGGATGCTTGATTCGACGTTCACATGAATAAGGAAATGGTAGAATAATACTCAATCTGTGCGTATGAAATTCATACCTAATAAGAAGGTATACTTATTGAATAAGTAGACTGCTTGATAACGAGGTCCCATTGTAGATCTGCATGAAGTTTGAGGTTTATGAATTTCTAGTTTTATTTATCACCCCTTCGTTGTCCAGGTCAGGGCACAGATGAATTAACCGACTTTTTTTCTGTCACGTTTTTCTTTCCCTTTGTGCAGCAGTCGCGTTAATAACTCATTCTCAGCACGTTTTTTAGACTGAACTCATAAGTAAGACGCATACGACCGTTACATGCTGAGCTGAAGTTGTTTTCTTCGATTCTTTTGTTGTGGTTGCCATGATAAGAACCATGGGATTATTTGTAGTTGTTTTTTCTTTTCCTCTTCTGTTTCGTCTCCGTCTCTGTCTCTGTAGCTCTCACTCACGCAGTCACTCACTCACCCATCCACTCACTCACTCACACTCACCCACCCCACCCTCACCCACCTTTTGACATACCAAACACGGTATTGATCAGCCGCCTAGCGCTTTTATCTTCTGTCCACTAATGAGTTCGTCTCCGTTGGATACTGTGAGACATCGCTGTGGCGACTCTTCGCCAATAAATGTCGTGATGTGACATCCATGCCCCTTTGACTCTGACGACCATTACTAGTGGGGATGTCTGTCTGATGCCATTTCTTGGACTGGGTGTCCGGTCGTTGATCTTTTCCCATCTCGCCAAAGCCACGACCTGCCTTTAATCGAAAGCTTTCCTGGAAACCTCACAGACTCACATTAATAACTAACGCAATATTAAGGTAGTGACCGTTTTATTGGTACGGAGAGGTTAACAGGATGTTGAGATTTAAGTCATATGGGCAATAGTGCTTGGAGCTGGCAAATCTGGGAAGTGATACCGTAGAATTTCGATACTAAGAACACTCATTTAATAAGTAGACTTTGTTTACTAAGTATGAATTTGACGTTACCGCTGTATTTACATTCATAATTACATATTTCGTTAACCAGGATTTTATAGATCGTGTGTAATGTGTCTTTTCTTTCTTTTCCCGAACCATTTTCTGGCATTGCCTTAGTAGTCATTGTCGCCAATTTCAACACACAGACCTTCACGCTACGGGCATGCGCATACGTCCACTTCCGCTAGTTGCAGCCTGGACCCTGTCAGACAAGAACGCACAATATCCATCCATCCATCTTGTGCTTCTCCCTTCTTCCTCTCCCCCCCCNCAAAACCATCTCATCGCCGCCAAAAGGGGAGAAAAATGAGATTCCGCCTCGGCCTGTGAATCCAATTAACAGCTACCATCGATTTTCGTTGCTAGCGACGTCTTTTCAAAGAACAGGGACATTGATCCGGCTGAAAACAACGGACCGCACACTCCATCCTTGGGACCCAGCGTTCCTCCACACTATAGCATCATCACTCTCCCCAGAACGGAAAAAATAAGGGTCCGAGATTTGTATGGGATGATTGGCCATAGAAAGAGGATCCCCTTGTTATGAGAGGATGTGGAAGAGGTGGGGAGAATTTTTTTTTTTTTTGTTTTGGACGTTTTGGGGAGTTTTGAAGTGGGAAAGAGAGAGAGAAAGGAAAAAAAAAAAAGGCCAACGCGATCTTTCTTTTGTTCATAACATAGCCGCTATTTGGGTTCCGAGAAAGGACCGACTTTTGTGTACAAGATACTCGTTCTGCGTTTCGAAAAGAAGCGACGTACTAATATGTTCATGATTTTGTTTTGAATTTTAGAGAGCGAAGAGGCTTTCTTGGGTTTCAAGTATGAGCGATTTTTGTTTATAAGAAAGTTGTTGTTGTTATTGTTTTGTTTCTAGAAGGGTTGAGAGAGAAAGAGAGGGAGGGAGGGAGGGAGGGAGAGAGAGGTTGAGAATGTGGGAGAAAAAGAGAAGAGCGAAGGAGACCCTCAGAGATCGATGGTTGAGGGTCTTGTGATGAAGCGATGATAACTGTAATGAGGTGATAATAACAGTCACGTCCTGTGTCAGTGGTAAAGAGGGAGCTGGCAGTGATTGGTTGTTTGTTCGAAAGTTTTTTTTTTTTTAATTATTTATTTTATTAGGAGAGGAGGAGAGGCGTTTACCGTATTGTTAATGCTGTTGTTATGGTGTAAATAGAGACTGAATGAGAGAAAGAACGGGATAGTGATTTTGTTGTCCTTTGAAAATNATGGTTGAGGGTCTTGTGATGAAGCGATGATAACAGTAATGAGGTGATAATAACAATCACGTCCTGTGTCAGTGGTAAAGAGGGAGCTGGCAGTGATTTGTTGTTTGTTCGAAAGTTTGTTTTTTTAAATTATTTATTTTATTAGGAGAGGAGGAGAGGCGTTTACCGTATTGTTAATGCTGTTGTTATGGTGTAAATAGAGACTGAATGAGAGAAAGAACGGGATAGTGATTTTGTTGTCCTTTGAAAATGCTCATATAGAGAGGGGGGGGGCAGGGGGCAACACTTCTCCCAGGTAGCACTGTGTTAGTTATTACAATAGAGCTATTATGACATGAATATGTTTATGTTTTGCATTGGTTCATACGTTTGTTGTTGGGAGGAAAACAGAGTGGCAGAAAGAGAAGAAGAGAAAGGATGAGAAAAGGAGGATTAGATTGTTCATATCTGCCTTTCAGTCATTGGGAGACAGCGAGAGAGTAGCATAAAAACGAGATGATTGGTGTGTGGACAGATAATGGTTGCACACTGATCCATGTGAAGCGATCCTAGTTACAATACTAACATCATTGCCATCTGAATTTTTGCACTATTCCTTTCATTTGCACTGTTGATTCACCGTGCTCATTCGAAATCCGCCAACCTTATTCGACACTGAAAATACAAGTTGCCTAACCATATGGTAGGCGTTCAACATTGATGGAATAAGGGTTAATGCTCCAGAAGTATGTACATTTTTTTTTTCTTATGAAATAGTCGCAACAGAAAGGTTCAAACACTATAGCTCAGTAATTATGTGTGCCGTCCCTTTTCGCCTGCTTTTGCGACTTGGCTCATAGTGATAAGCGCAGTGTTATTAGACTATCTAGAAAGTGTCTTTGGCGATAGTTGCCTTTTTTTTTGTTTTTTGTCACCAGCATGTGTCATATCATAAGATAGCTAAGGGTCGTTGACATGTTCCCAGTATGCGCTGGTGTTTGCGACGGTATTGCACTGTCTGTCATTCACACAGCCTTGTAGTGTTGTCTTGGCTGAAATAGTTTCCGTAAACAGCCCTTTTGTTGTACAGTATTATACGTGGCATGGACAGTGACAACATTCGTGGCAAAAATAATTGGCCACGTGTTTTCCTCTTATTAAATAGGGCTTCTAATGGTGGTGAACCCGCGGGGCTGTCCGTGCAGTCATTGTATTCATGTTGAGAATGAAGAGGGCTGGCTGGGTTGCTAACTAGTCGTACAATGACATGGTAGCTGCAACTTGTTTGTCATCACTGAGCGCCTTGTATGTATGCAGGGAACGAAAGGGCATCGCAGCTGAGCCCAAGGGGATTTGGGGGGTGGGG
>JAWQUT010000793.1:115041-126671 GCA_033807755.1 Ellobium chinense
TGATTCACCTCCTCTTTCCAGGTAATATTCGCCTCTTCAGCTATTTCCGTCAGTGACTCTTTGACAGAGTCACTGTAGTGAGATGAGGGTACTCTTCTGAAGTGTGAGGTAGGCGAGTTTCTGCCAGTTCTAACAAGTCCAGTCTAGTCAGCTTTGCACTACTTAGTTTTATTGTTGTTTTTTTCCGTAGTTGGATCCAGAAGGCGTAACAGTCAGCCTCTAGACTTGAATTTCCACGGCATCCTTTTTTTTTTTTCCTTGAGATGTTCCTGATTGGGCATGGGACACCAGAGTCAATAGATTGTTGTTTTTACCTTCTAATTTAGCTTGCTTGTCACACTTGTATGGCACCACGGAAGCAAATTTCAGGTGACAACTGATCAGTTTGAGAATGTGAGGTGTTCCAATATATGAGCAGTATCAACACAGTCATTGTAGAGGAAGTGACTTGTATTTTGAGTGTCACAGTAGTTGGACGGCTTTTTCAACTATACTTCAATTTCTCAAGTTCAATGACGTGAGATTATCTTGTATCCTCGAATCATTTATTGACAACGCTTATAGACCCATCCCCTCCCCCCTCCCCTCCCATGCAATGCCCCCTCTTTCGTGGCTATCAGTGGTTTAAATTTATCATCATCTTTATTTATTTTATGTGGTAATTTTTCGGAATATCCAATCCTGTGGCTTACGTAAGTTTTCCCCGGGATTGTCAGAATGACACTCATTATCAGTCTGGAAATTCCACACTCTGTCATGGGTTTTCCAAGACAAAAAAGTTCGGGATTTGCCGTTTCCATGTGGCTCAACCCTAGCCTTTTCTCCCATAGGTCCATTCCGCATACATTAAAAAAAACAAAACGCAACCGCCTCCTCTCCTTTAGGCTCCCTCTGTGCTTTATTCTGTTCCCCACGCGTTTCTCCTATTACAGTGATTGGGTGTGGTCGAGATGCATTGCAAAAGAAAGAAAAGGTTAGTCGTCAGAGAAATGGGGAGTTGGGTTTAGTTAACCAGTAATAAGACGACTGTAACATGCTGGCGCCAAATGTTGTCAGTGTCAACAACAATACTACCAAATATTGCATCCAACATGTCAGAGTAATTGAAAAATGTTGTGTTTGGGGATGTGGAAAATGTTGTGTTTCGGGGGAAAGGGAAATTGGGGTCACGCCTTTCCTGACTACGAAAACAAACAGTCCCGTTAACAGGTGTTTAAGATTCAATTATGTAGGGCTAGGGCAAAACTGTGGGGTTTGTGTGGAGATTAATTGCTTCGAAAAATAAACAGCACTTCGTCGATTAAGTTTTGTCGCAGTGGTATGCACAGAGGCCGCAGGCTCGAGTAGACAGGGTGAGGCTTGTGCAATTTACGTCTTGGCAGTGTTGCGTGGTAGGTAAAGACCTGGATAGGCTACAGTTTTTCATTTCTCTCTTCCTCTGCTTCTTCATTATTAATGTGCCCTCGTCTTTTCCTCATTTTACTCCTCTTTCTCTTTCTGTAGTTCTGTCTCTTTTACTTCTTCTTCTTTCTTTTCTGCTGATTTCTTTTTCTTTCTCTTATTTTGTGTTCTCGTTTCAGGCAAAAGATGTAGGTCAAAAAACGTCCTAAAAATAAGATGATGAACTTAAAAAGCGGGAAGCAATTATTGTGCAGGGAGATGGAATGTAGAGCATTTGGCCGTGACTCCCAATTTCTAATTTCGAATTTGGAAGGAAAAAAAAAAAGGGTAATGAAAAGTAAAGAAAGGTCAAGATAAAATCATCAGACTGTCTGGTTTTCCTCAAGTTCTAATCGTCTTCCTGGTAAGTTATTGAGACCCTTATCTGAATCTAGCGGTGACATCGGCTACTCCTATTTCGGGGTGGCATGTTGAATAAACGAAGAGAATAATATCATACATTATGACCCTGAGTCTGAGGATGGATCAAAATATTCACGGACTTGTTTTGGCAAATGACAGAATTCTAAATGTTGCCAGGGGTCTGTAACTGTGTGTTTTCAGGCCCTCAATATTTTCAAAAGAAAAAGTTCCACAGAGATTTTTCTTTCAAGTCTTTGAAGAGATAAAAGTCCGATGGAGCCATGAAATTGAATAACGAGCATGACGAAGTTTTAAAAGCCAGCAGATTCGGCTCCTGCCACCAGTGGGGATGTTGGTTTGTGTATTGTCCTCAAATAGACCATTCTGGACAGCCATCTCACTTAAGAGCATTTTCATACCTAGGATATAATTATGCCAAAGCAGACAGCATTGAACCTAGTGGCAGGCAGTAACCTTTCTGAATTTCGGCCCATAACTAACTGAACCATAACTGATCCCCAACTGGCTGGGAAATAGTTCATGCTTCAAGAAAGTAAACTGGGTAGAGTTTTGTGTTCTCAGTCACTCATGATACATCAAGGTGAGACTGAAAAAAAAAAATCTAGTCACATTGTTTCCAACTAATCCAGGCTTATAGATATATAACAGCGTAGGAAATATATAAATAAAGAACATTATTTATGGCCCACACCTTGACTTATCTAGTGCTTACAGTATTGCCTAACACTCGTGACGTGTTACGACCTCTGAGATCTCGAGAGGGCAGAGGTAGATCATACATGTTAAATCTCGACTGATCCGATTCGCAAACTGTGACCTTGAACTCTGGACAGTAAGTACACTCAAGGTCGTATGACTTAAGCCTCCTCATATCGAGTGGTATTGTGGTTTAGACCTACTGTAACCCTTAGGGCAGTTTACCCTGTATTATATTACACCCTGATTACTTTGTGTCACATTGCATTGCGGTACGTCGGAGAACTGCCTAGGTCGACTCTTTATCATTGATACTAGTGGTACATACAGTGCATGATAATGTTCTTCGGAGTACAAAGCTCTATTTTAGCCACCAGCGGAGTCAGAAGGGAGTGTGTACTACGGGGCTAGGATACAGGGCAAATAAATCTCTTGTCTTGTCAAGGATCACAACTTTAATTTACGTATATATTTTGTTCGAAGGGCAAGCTCTTTGCGTACTGTGTCATAGGTTCTCTCGTGTTTTGGCAACCTTTTCCCCTCTTCTTGCTTATGGAGCCTTTCCATGTCTGTCCCATCTTTCCGTCAGTCCCTCCATCCATCCATCCATCCATCCATCGAGAAGAGCACAGCACAGCCACTCGAGTCAGGCAGTAATGCCTGTTAACATCTTGCCGAGTGGATCTCAGAAACATTTTGTATTCCTCGATAGCTAGTCTTCTCATTGTTGATCTCACGTCACGACAGAACACAAAGACTTGTCCTCGCAACGACGAGTCCACGCCCATGCTTCGCACTTCAAATGGCTACTTCATGCTTTTTATTGCCTGCTCGGGTCGTGACTTTACTGGTTTCAACTCGCTCACGAATCGAATTTCCTATCAGTCTTTCATGTCTTTCTTTCCCTTTTCAGTATTGATAAGCTAGGTTTTATGTGCGTAAAGAATCAAGGAAGGGGTGTTTTCAGCGTGTGTGAGATAATGGCTGTAAGTCGAGGAATGTGATTGGATATGCGATTTGTAACACTAACTTTTATTGGCTCGTGCATGTTACTTCCGGGGCTTATTTGTAACACATGTAACAATTTTTTTGAGAGACGATGAGAATAGGTTTGTCGAGAAATCTGACTGCTATGATTTGAAAAAGAGAAAAAAAAAACAAAAACAAAAACGCTCTCTTTGGCTAGGATAGTTCTCAGACTTCCGGGTTAATTTATGAAATTGGGATAAAGGCTAGTAGGGTACCGAACAGTTATGTTTTCATCATAGAGTTACACAGACCATGGGACAAGATTTCTTTGGACAAAGCATCAGTACATGATCTGTTTAGGAGTGGCAGTCAGAAAAAGCCTCTTTATGTTGTTCTTGTCATTTGTTGTCAAGACAACTCCCTATGGAGACTGGGGAATGGTACTAATTCTGATCAGAATTTATATGATGGTGGCTGATTTTATCATGTCCCTGTAGTGATGTTTTTTTGTTGTTTTTTTTTTGGCCAGGATGGGAATATCAGTGCCATCTGTACACTTATATTCCACCAGCATTATTTTGTTTAATAGTGGGATGAGATAGAATATGCCCGTTTAATCTGTGTCTTGCCGTGTCAGCTAAACGTGGCGTGCTGTTGCGAGTGGAGAGATGTTGAATAAAGGGCCGTAGCACTTTGTGGTGGTATACACTATTCCCNCCCCCCCTCATGAAAAGGTCATCCATTTATTCCCAAGTGTGCAAGTTCTGTACTTGTGATTACTGTCAAGAACACCGGCTGGTGATAGGAGTATCTCAGGATAAATATTAATAGTTCGGCGCCATATGTGTATGGCTGGGGCATGACCTTATGTGTCTCGTCCCAATTATATGTACCTTATCTTTCTCTCATTCTTTTTTTTTATCCCCTTGCTCTCTCTCTCTCTCTTTCTCTCTCTCTCTCTCTCTCTCCCTCCCTCGTTTTTACCCTGCGGTTAGATAACCTGATTTGGTGCACTGGCAGCTCTGAAGATTTTTCCATTGGCGGAACAGTTACTATTGTACAAAACGCGTGGAGCCTAAGGGCTTTAGGCTTGCATAGGTGCATAGATAAAAATATAGGTCTAATGTCCAGATGGGCGTGCGAGATAACGGGACAGATGGGATGATCTAACCGTTGGAATGTAAGGTATTTGCATCGCACCATGATCTCATGATGATGTGAAATTCGAGGGCATGCTGTACCGTCTTCTCTTACAAAAATTAATCATTTTATTCTCTAGCTTAAAGCAACATTGGGCGGTTTTAAGATTAAAGTTACTTTGCAGAACGTTTGGAATAGATGACATTCGTCCTTTCTTTCCCTTGACTGTTTTCTTTGATGGTCTTCAAGGTAGAAAGTGGGATGGTAGTAAATTGATGATTGTTGTTGCAGCAGCAGTTGACGTTTCTACTCTTTTGCCCGTCTAAAGTTTCTACTCTTTTGCTCGTTTAACAGTTTATGGACCCTGTCTTTAAAGTCGAATAAGTTCATAAAGGTATTAAATAACGTTGCGACCAGAGTAGGGAGAAGGTCAGTGATAAAGCGACGCAGACACGTCAAACGTATCGAGATGTCGCTTGACCGTTTTTATAAAGGTGGCCGCAAGGCCAGGATTAGAGTGTTATCAGCGATGATGATAATTTTTTTTTTTTTATCAGTTGTAATGTATAATGTTAGTCATCCTCCGTCCTCCCTCTTCGCCTGTGCTTCTTAGCACAGCGTTGATGTTATTGAGTGCCCTGGCAAACACCAGCAAACAAGGCTCATAAGCCACGTTGTGAGAGACACAGAACTGGATGATGAAAGACCTCATCATAACTCACTCGCTGGACAGGTCAGCGGTAACATTACCATACACATTCACATGGCCACACTAAAGTACACATCAGGCCAGGGAACAAAGGCGTATGCCAAGATGTGGCTTTTCTCTAACGTCCATCTCCCCTCTCTAGTCCAGCACAGTCAGTCTCTCTGGTCTTGCCCAACTGGCTTAGCTTCTGGCTAGGCTAGTCATGTTCTCTACTCTGGCGCGGAGCATTTGGCATGCAAGATTACCCAAGCTTCCTGTGCATGCATAAAAGTACACACAATCGGGCATTCTTGTCAGCACTACCCATCCCCTCCCCATTCCATACCCCTATCTCTTCCTGTCCGTAGTTCTGCCATGATGGAGATTGATTTACCAGTCTTAGCTGAGTCAGTGTGTTGCTTTCCACTAGGCGTTGCCGTCCGCGAATAGCATAATGCTTGGAAGTTTGTAACCTCCCGTTGTAAGATTGCAGCATGTCACCGCAATATAAACATAACCATAATGTTGCATAGAATTGCGCCATAAAAGAGATGCTATCCTCTAAGTTTAGTTAGGAAGCTGAGCGAAAAGGAAAAAAACAAGAAAGATTCGATAGTGGCTTTGAGAAACGATGAAGGAAGAAATATTATGCTCACGATGAATAGTATCTTAGTCGAAATAGAAGGTTTAGATCCTCTCCCAGGTCGTTATGTACTTCCGTTCTTCCCATACAAAACAACGCATACTCGTCACACTAACACGCTACACGCACACACCCTGTTCTCTACGCGCCCTGTTGCGTTGTATCCTAAGAAGTGTCAGGTTGATGACTGAGTACTTTGCCAGCAGGACAGGTCTTCAACTTGCCAACAACTCACAAGGTGTCAGACGATTATATTACCGCTGGTAGTCACCAGGTTTATGCCGCACCTGTTTCCGACCAACACGGTGTAAAAATCGCTCACGTGAAATTGGTAGTGGCGACGTAGCTGTAGAGATAGATATTAGAATGTACCTCGTTTTATTTCCAACAGAAGGCAAGGCGATGGATGCCGACACAGAGATCGGGGGTTCCAATCACATATCATTTTTATTTTCTTCATTTTGTTCTCCTTGTTTTGGCTTTCGAACAGTTAGCTCTTATCCCTCCGTAAGTTGTGTGGTTACTGTTCGTGTCTCCACTTGAAACTGACTGCTTTGTGCAGAGTAACATTGGTTTCTCGAACAGCTGGACGCCAGCTGCAAAACGCCTCTAAAGCCCAGCTAATGTTACACTGCCAGCGACAAAAACAGCAGCACAAACCGTTATGATAGGCCTCTACATTCCGTAATATTCGACATTTCATGTGTGCCATTCGCCTATAAATTTTTTATGCTTCGTGCATGCACGGTAGTCAGAGCCAGGTGCTGCATCAGCAATCAGGATCGTGGAGCGCAATCTTTGTGGGCCAGAAATCGCCTCACGTCACATAACCTTACCCAACCCTGTCAGCCCTTCGAGGCGTGCAGCATGGTATGGATGTGTTGGTTGAGTAGGCTACGTGGAGTTTACGCACGGAGGTTATTCGAGCGTCCTTTATGTCCTAGGCAGTAAAGTTAAACTGCTGCTCTCCATATCAACAATTCTCAAATGTTGCGACTTAAAGGCAGTATTATGTGTCCTGTAATGGTGATAGAATGGCAACAGTATCACCGGTCAGTACCAGTCGTCACAGTGGTATAGTTAAGTGTCGTAACCAAGCCGAATGTGACACACAGTCTGTACTTTCCTCAATTAATTAAGCTCTGTCCTAGACTTGTCAATAATATTGCATTGTTGTTATGTACCCTAATATCAGACTAGATCGATCTGTACTTTTGTTAAGTACTTCCCGTCGCATTTTATCATGACTTGCCAATTTGAGTTCGACTTTGGTGACGATTAGGCAAAGGCTATTGAGTTGAACTGAAGAGATTATTATGCACCGGTCCTTCTTTCCACGCCGGTAACCCTAAGTACGTCCCGGATTTTTTTTTTGGAACAAACAATTCGCTTGTTCTAGCACATTGCCATTATTTAGTGCACCACGTGTGGTATATGTGAGCTTTCCGTTTCTGTCGACATATTGGCAGCTTGTGGGCCAAATGAGAGGTATTTCGGTACATTATGAAGCATTGTTACTGTTACACATAAGAGAAAATTGCATGCTGCGTGGTTGGTTTTACATCATTTATTTCACCGAAAATTGATACTGTATTTAAAAAGAAAAGACAAACGCCTACCCCCGCCCCCTTCCATGTTTTGCTTTTGACGTCTTAATTCCTGGGAAGAATGTCACACCCCCTCCCTAGCTGCTGGTTATCTCTGTTTTATCATCCTTTTGTCTTTCTCCATATTCCAGCTTTCAGTTTTCCATTTCGAGCATTTGAAGAAAAACAGAAATGTCAAGCCACACAGTAATACATTGTCTACCACCACTTCCTTGTCGAGTAGTCGCAGCAGGGATGGATTGTACGTGTGGTTGCCTAGCCCTGTAGCCTGGCTGGGTCTTCCTGGTTGCCATACATTTGCGTGTCATCTCGTCTTCAGCAAACTGTCTTACGCAAGCAGGCTCTTTTGTCGGCTACTGGGCTTGCTGCTGGCCTAACCGCCATCTGTTCATCCACCTTCACTGTTTGGTTTCGAGGCAGAAGTCCAAGCACCTGCCCTGTGACGACTGACGACTAGACACTTTTATTTTCGGAAGCGTCACCTCTTTTGCAATTGCAGTCCCCTCCCCTTTTCCAAAGGCCAAAGCGAGCGCGGTGCAGGGTGTATAAGCATAGATAGCAACAAGTGGGTTTTTCGCTGCAAGTTTTGTCGTAAACAAAACGAAAATATTGCTGGTAAATGATACGATCGCAAAACTTCCTTGAGGACCGAAACCCAATGTTATTTCACTTTCAGCTTACGTAAACGTTTCTCTCTATTGTCTATTCCCAGATGATTCCTAAACCATATCGTTGTCCCCTCCCCCCATCTTTTCTTTATAGCATTAAAAAAAAAATCAAGTAATTTTCATAAACACATGCACACCGACGTAGCCTACCGCACAGTCGAAAAGGATTAGGTTGCTTGTTCGAAATAAGCGCAGTCCTGTCTTTTCAGCAACCGACATATTCTGAAGACCTGTCTCTTACTTCTTAGCCAAAATATACATACATTAAATACAGTATGCAGCTATTATTACATTTTAGCCCCCTCTTTTTTTTTTCAGTGTGGAAAGGCTCCGCAATAATATCTTATACCTACGTCGTTTCATATTTATAGACTACGTCCTCAGAATATTACGCAATGCCATATATTTTCTCAAACTGCCACAAGGATCAAGAACACCAAGGCTTACTAACTGGCTTTTCTTACCCTATCCGCAGTACAGGAGAGTAGGCTAGGCTATGTATGTATGACTCGGCTGAATTCCATTATTCGTTCAGGTTTGCATGTTTACCACCTCTAACGTTCTCCCAACGTACCAGTTTCCTTCGTGCACTTGGCACAGAGTTGGGCCTGCGCCAACAGCCCTGCCAACTCATAACACACCAACTCGAAGCGTTCATGCAAAAGGGGTCTACTTGATCCTCAATGCCTGGGAAAAGCCTGTTCCTTCTTCTCGTTACAGTACAGTGGTTGTTGTGTGATAGCATAAAGCGATCTGGTTGATACATATTGTACCCAGTGCGGCTAGGAAGTGGAAAGCCTAGCATAGGCCAAGCGCGAAACGTGGGAACAGCAATAGGCTTTTTGCTTGGCTCTTCTTTGCTTGGCTGCTATGACCTTATCTTGTTAAGGTTTAGAAATGAAGAAAAGCATATGAACATGCTTTGTGTGCGTGAGGATGGTGTGTTATATTCGTGTGAATGATATGAATGAACTTAGTATTTATAGATCTGTAAATTAGTGGAAAACTGGTTTTGAATAGCCCTGTTTCAGAGACACTTGCAATAACGTTCATACTGTATTCAATGGTCTTTGGCTGGAGCGTCGTCTACTTTCCTGGTTTTTCTTTTCTTAAATGGAGAGATGAGGGTTACTCGTGATATTTACTGCGTTACATTGCCAGGTGTGTGTGTGTGTGTGTGTGTGTGTGTGTGTGTTAATCTGCTAGTATTGTACCGTAAATGACAATGAGACAGACACACCCTGATGTTAACCGTGAGAATAGGCTAAACCCGTCTCTTTTCTCCCTCTCACCACACGCCACTGTAACGTGTTTCGATGACTGGGACGTGTGTCATAGTTTGACAACGTTAACAGTTATTATTTTTAGTCTGTCCTAAGTATGTTTACCCTTCTCTTTCCCGTCTCATATAAAAAGGAACAAAGAGAAACATCTTTTCCCCTCCCTACGTAAGTATAACCCCCTACACTGAAGAGCCTCGGTTAGGACATTTTGGCACAGACAGACGTCCGCCAGTTAGAAGGACGTTCGTAATGACTTGCTGATTAGGCCTAGTGTGCCTAGGCCTCAGGTATGGTTGCCAACGTTGCGAAAATAGCGCATGGCCCGTCTTGCTGGAGTCGATAGCGAACGGAAAGAAAAGCAGGTTAGGCTCTCAGCGTTGCTTTTAGTAGCACAGTGTTGAACACGAAACGGATTTTGGGACTTTGGGAGTGTTGAAGACGAAAGGATTTTGGAAGTTTTGGGTGGGGAAAGGAGGACAGATGATATAACAGTACTGTTGTCAAGTAGCTACTTTTTTTTCATAACCGCTTCTAAACGGTAAAGCCACCCCTCCCCCCACCCCCGTTTTTTTTCAGCCATAACCGGGCAAATCATATTTGGAACGCTCTTAAGATAAAAAGAAACTGGTGTAGGCTAGCCTTCAAGAGGGTTATAAAAGATATGAAAAATGGCAACAACATTTTCGTGGGCTGGAGGTGGGAGGAGAAAGGTGATTGGGAATGAATGTCTCAGGAGTCCATAGATTTGCCGTTTCGTATCTCAACCAGCTTACTGTTGGCTTTGAAAAATCATCGTTCATTATCTCACTAGATTGACACGAAGCGTTACTCCCCGTTAGTTGTAATAGTTGTTATGTCTTTTATTCTTGTTGTTACTGTTGGTGATGGTCTTTTTCCCACTTATTGAGTCTGAACAGGATGTGTTTTTTTTTCACACAGCAAAATGTCATTGGATGTTTATTTCATATTGAGAAATTGAAAGGAGTTCTTCTTGACTGCTGCCGATCTGCATATTTTTCTGCCTTCAATGTACGTTTAACCCCTGTTACATGGAATGTGTATACATATACTTAGAAAAAAACAACCATACACACAAATTTGATATCCTTAACAAAACAAAACATTCGAATTCCAACGATTAGTCATGGGGCACGTAGTCTCATCTTGTTGTGTTTTAATTACTGTTCTTCCGTTTTGAGATCTGCGTATTTTTTTAAGTGGGTGGGAGCCCACAAATAAAAGTTACGAGACAATCTGTCACCTACCACGCGAGGTCGTTGATCTCATTTTTATGCAAGATTGCACGTTGCTCGTTTACGGTTTGACAACGTTCTTTTAGTTCTTTTTTATTTGAGGCCTAATGCATAACTTGCGGGGAGGCGCAGTGTCGGGCCACTCAGTAGCAGTGTTATGTCTAGACGAAATGGCATTCGTGATTACAGTAAAGCAGTTAAAAGTGATTGCTAGGCTCTTGTTAGATCTTACTTAATTCTATCTTTTTTTTTCGTGCTTTGATAGTTATTAAGTAATGTTCATGACTACGGTAAAACATTTTTCTCCGCGCCCCTTTCTGTCCTCCCCTCCCCTCCTGTCCAATCCTTATTACATGTTTTAACTTAAAGGGATGATGGTATGTGTGTTGCGTTCCAGCAGTTACGTTATGCGGTACGTATGGTATCAGATTAAGGAACGTCTTTGCTTTTTACCTGTACTGATGTATTCAGAAAAAAAGAAAAGAAAAACTACAGAGGGAACCTAATGGCTGCTTCGGGATAACCGACTTTTTTGACTCACCGCATGTCGACTTATCCGACTAACCAGATTCGACCGACACATCCAGCTTTTTTAAAGACGAAGAAGAGACAGTGCGATCGGGACCTGAAAAAGAAAAAAAAAATGGTTGAGGTGTTTGAATGTCGGGTTGTGATATGTAGAAATGAAGTGGAGAGCACTTCAGATCTGGCGCCGGAAATGCTTCCCCCTTTGTTAAAACCTGCAGCATCAGGTGAAAGGCGTGGTTGTCAGTCAAGCACAGGCACTTCATCCTGAGTGTTCATACTTGTTTGTGTGTGTGTGTGTGTGTGTGTGTGTGTGTGTGTGTGAGAGAGAGAG
>JAWQUT010000793.1:130234-211665 GCA_033807755.1 Ellobium chinense
GGGGGGAGACAGAGGGGCTTAAGTGCCATTACTATTTCTCTTCAAAGAATGCTGTGAAAGGGTAGGTTGGTTAGTTGGTTGGTTTTTGGTTGGTTGGCTTACTTGGTGGTCGGTTGACTCGTTAGTAGTCGTTAGTAACCAAGTGAGAGCCTGGTTGACTGCACAGTGGTTTGTTTGTCACAGCTACTATGTTTGCTCCCTCCCTTGTTGGGAGGGAACGGGTCAAGGGGTTATACCGCACCTGTTGTCTTGTTACTGATTAAATAAGGACCCCAGCCGCGTGCTAGGGGGGGCCTCAACCATGAGCTGCCCTGGTGAAGTACATGTGACCTGATTGTGACTTCCTTTTAGTATTGGCTTTAATGGACAAGGCTGTACCAATTTCAAACCAAGTCTGTCCTGGACATGATTACTTGTGATAGGAATAAGATTCTCACATGATCGCATTTTTTTTTCTCACGTCCACACCGTGGCGCTCCCCATACTCTCCTCTCCCATCTCTTCCTTCTCAGCTTCCTCATCTTCCTCCTCCTCCCAAGCAAACGCGCACCAAAATCGAATTCCCTGTCATTTCCCCGAAATTGATCCACTGTGGCTGACGACGAGGGTCTGGGGGGTGTACAGTAATGGAAAATGGGCCGATCGATAAGAGAGGGGGGTAAGAGCCATAGCGATACACCCGGACTGTGTTCCCCGGCTGACGAAATCATCGCCATCAGGCCAGTTTTGCGGCCCACGCTGTCATAGCTATCAGAGCTAAAACAGTCTAAGATAAGGATGTTAAGATAGCGCATGTTGTTGTTGTTGTTGTTGTTGTTGTTGTTGTTGTTGTTGTTGTTGCTGTTGTTGTTGTTGTTGTTGTTGTTGGTGGTGGTGGTGGTGGTGGTGGTGTTTGGAGAGTAGAGCATCCTTGTGAAACTGGCGGACGAGTTTTTCGCACTTCTTATTTCAAATATCGCTAAAAATAAGCTCTCTCTCTCTCTTTTTTTTAAACGCTGTTAGTATTGCAGGTTTGGATTATAGTACAGTATATTATGACACATTAAGTCCTGCGCACGTGGTAAAACACAACTGTCAAGGCCTGATGATTAAATCCCAGACGGTGGGACGCCAAGACCATAATCTCAAGTTTTTTAAAAGAACAAAACCACTTGTTGGTAGACTACTCTCAGCTATCATGCTTGCAAGATCGTCCGGGCATTACAAGCCACAATTCCCTTCCCAACAATCATTACCTCCGCTGTCTACTTTATCATTGTATGATTGACTGATATGGTGTATTACATTGGATTTTTGGTGGCTGATGCATCTTTTTTTTTTACTTTCGGAAACGAGATTTGATGAAATAATCACACTACCGTGTACATCTAAATTTTGCTTAAATCGGAAGTTAACTTTGTATGAATTGAATAATTTTGTGCAAGGAAAAAGTGTACTTAACATTTAGGTATACTTAATATCTAGCTAGGTCCACTTGAGTAAAAAGTGATAGAATAATAAAAGACCAGTGCGTGTGAAAGTCATACTTAATAATAAGATTAATAAATGAATACATAAAAGTCGAGATTTCACAATATTTGCCTTTGCCCATTTCGGAAATTATCGACAGACTCGAAATTATGGACAGGTGTCCAAGAATTTGAGTGGATGAGCTGCCGTTATGTCTGTTCTCTCGGCTCTAGTGTCGTGAGATAACCGGGTTTGGCTCTAAGCCACTGATTTGGCTGGTCGGTATGAGAACAGGGCAAAACGTGGCACAATCAATATTGGGGCCGCACAAAAGTGATGGGGCCAAGCGAGGGGAGCAAGTGGAGCTGCGTTGCGAGAGAAAGGATCGCATGTACTATCTAATATTAAACCAGTTACGGCCCGGTTGCCGCAACGGGATCGATATCGAGCCGAGGGTTGCCCAGGGCAGACATTTTGGTCGCACGGTACGGTTGAGGGTCTTTGATGTGTATTTAGGGCAAGGATGGTACAAAGGAAAAGGACATACGGAATCACATGCTTTAGCGTGATATATTTGCTACAGACATACTTTTGTGTTAGATCCGTAACCCACTGCCCTACATTTGCTAACAGGATCTTATTATACCCTGGGGCACAATATAAAGAGCCGAAACAACAGCAGCAAACAATTCATTCATTACGATAGTTCCACTGATGTGTCATTGAATGCGATCACGCCTTTCTCTATCGTTTCTCCCTGTCCTACTGTCCTGTTCTCGGTGTCATTTTCATCGCTTTTGTTGTATTTTCGCTTCATTCGCTAAACATGTAAACACAACCACTCACGACTCTGTTGAAATGTTATTGTCATGCAGTCAATAGAACTGTCACATTCTGGTACTCAAAGTGATTATATATAAACATTAAACTTGTGACAGCATGACTTTATTGATTGATTGATTGATTGAGTTTGTGTTTTACGGCGTGTCAGCACGATTACGGCTATATTACGCCCTCATGGTTACTGTGAACGTTTTTTAGTAGAATTTTCCTATCAATTTTGCCCGGACAGCGGCCGCTAGGCCTACTCTTTTACGATTTTAAACTACCAAGGGATTTTTAACGTGCGCAACGTGCACACGGGACCTCCTAGTTTTTCATCCTTATCCGAGAAGACTAGACGCCGGCTTTCCTACTCTAAAAGCCAGAGTGTGACCGTCTTATCGGCTTGAAAAACCATTGAAAAGCGAATATCTAAAGAGTTGAAATTCTGAATAGTCAGAGAGTTTGAAAATGTATCGTTTGTGTTACGTAACTTGTCAACTTGTAAGGATATATTTGGACTAGGGAATAGCATTATAATTCATTATACGAAGCTAAAAGAATTTCATGAAAGTCTGGCACCTTGTGGCTGTCTACCAACAACTTTATGAAACACTCGTTGTTGTTCACACATTGATCAGTCATGTTGTTATTAGAAATGAGGGCAACACATTTTTAAACATTTATTTCGTACAGAAACGTGTAGACACCTGTACACGTGCGCTCCCTTTAATTAAGCCAGGGTAATAGAAAAGACAGCAGGGCACGGACAGTCTATTGCTCCTGCTTGGTGAACTCATTGATTAGCATGCCTGGCTGATCGGCTGGCAGGCAGCTGTTTTCATTTTTACATACATCCATATGTTCACTTGTTTTGTCCTTTCTTCCTTTCCACTCTCTCCAGGCGAAGTCACTATATCAGTTTCATTCTATATTCACTGTAAACACCGTTGTTTCAAAACGCTGGTTTTGTTATGTAATGCTCCGTCCACCCCAAGGCTTATGCTCATTACATGAGCTAACTGGAAAATCCCAGACCTAAACTCCTCATTCTTCTGCAATTCATCATTGATGTCATACATTATTCATGATTAGTCCGTGTTTTCCGGCCAGGCGTGGAATAGCTGTACATGCGAGTAACAAAATAGACATAATACTGTTGAGATACGGAAACAGTCAAGTTTATATCAATTATCATGCAATGATATCTCAATACCCAGTCAACTAGGATGTTTTCCCCGGCAGTAGTAACTACGCAGCAAGATTGCGCGACAGCTGTTAGGAAAATATTAGGATTTCACTTTTCACTGTCAACTGTTACCGGTTTCGAGACGAGTACATTCCATACCAGTGAGTAGAAAGATCGATTAAACAAAAATATATATCAAAATAAGTCAGATTATTAACAGTGTTGTTTGTGTCCACTGTTGTCAGTTATTCTGTAAATTAATGGGTGTACAAATGATATCAAGTTTGGTATGTGATTAATGTCTGATTATTGTTAGAACGTAGGCTAGAGTCAAAACATCCGAAGTGCTGTACTGTACCTGTTCTGCCCTTTTCCCTAAACCGACCCTTGAACGAAATAGTCCATAACATAATACCAGTAACTTGATAGCCATAATGAAATCTTGTATGCAATGATATCAAGTTTGTTATATATGATCAATACAAAGATTTTGATTTTTGTTAGAATGTAGGCTAGAGTCAAACATCCAAAGTGCTGTACTGTACCTGCTCGGCTCGTTTCCCTAAACCGACCCTCGAACGAAATAGCCCATAACACGATACCGGTGACTTGATAGCCATAATGAACTCTTTTGCTCCTAAACTTGCATGATACGAGATATTATTGTATTAACTTCTTTTTATCGGAGGCTAAGTTTATTAAAATACCATAAAGTGTCATTGTGAAGACTTTAATAGAAACATGCAAGTGCACATTTTTGTTATTTGGATAATTGTATTGTTTTAAGCTCTCAGAATAGGTCAAGAACATAGACACGTCAAGAACATGGATAGTCTACGTCTTTTCTTTTTCTTACTATGTAAGTCTTTGGAATGGATGAACGGTAGCTATTAATGAACTGACAACTGCACAGCACGGTTCCTTCCCTTTTTTCCTTTTTACTGTTGTTGTTGTTGTTGTTGTTGTTGTTACTACTATTGTTTTTGTTGTTGTTGTATACGAAGCAGGGTATTTCGATATCATAGAAACAAAGCTCATCTTGGCTGGTTTGATTGAGTTTGTGTTTTACGGCGTGTCAGCACGATTATGGCTATATTACGCCCTCATGGTTACTGTGAACGTTTTTTAGTAGAATTTTCCTATCAATTTTGTCCGGACAGCGGCCGCTAGGCCTACTCTTTTACGATTTTAAANTATATGATCAATACAAAGATTTTGATTTTTGTTAGAATGTAGGCTAGAGTCAAACATCCAAAGTGCTGTACTGTACCTGCTCGGCTCGTTTCCCTAAACCGACCCTTGAACGAAATAGTCCATAACATAATACCAGTAACTTGATAGCCATAATGAAATCTTGTATGCAATGATATCAAGTTTGTTATATGATCAATACAAACATTTTGATTATTGTTAGAATGTAGGCTAGAGTCAAACATCCAAAGTGCTGTACTGTACCTACCCTGCTCGTTTCCCTAAACCGACCCTCGAACGAAATAGTCCATACAATGATACCAGTGACTTGATAGCCGTATTGAAATCTTTTGCTCCTAAACTTGCATGATACGAGTTATTATTTTTTTTATCGGAGGCTAAGTTTATTAAACTACCATAAAGTGTCATTGTGAAGACTAATAGAAACATGCAAGTGCACATTTTTGTTATTTGGATAACTGTATTGTTTTAAGCTCTCAGAATTGGCCAAGAACATAGACACGTCAAGAACATGGATACGTCTACGTCTTTTCTTTTTCTTACTATGTAAGTCTTTGGAATGAATGAACGGTAGCTATTAATGAATTGACAACTGCACAGCACGGCTCCTTCCCTTTTTTCCTTTTGCTGTTGTTGTTGTTGTTGTTACTACTATTGTTTTTGTTGTTGTTGTTGTATACGAAGCAGGGTATTTCGATAGCATAGAAACGAAGCTCATCTTGGCTGGTGATGATTTTCTAATCTCTCGAGGCCTTGCTTTATTGGAAGATGCATTCGGTCGCGAGCGCTCATAACATGAACTCTGAACATACTTAAACATACACAAGAGTCCTATTCGTCTTTGCTTCAGTAGATCTCTAGGTTGCGAGTGTACCTTAACTCAAAACATCATTTGATCAGACGTAGGGTATACGTATTCAGAGATGGACTATTAGCCGGTAAGCATTTACCAGCGACCCAAGTAAACAAGTTACATGTACCTTGTTTAGGTTGCAGGCATACACTGTTCAATCGCTCCAATCGATTTGAGACATACATCATCTACAGCGAATCGCTGTACCAATGCAGGTATATGTCTTGGGGTATCTCATGATGAGGCTTAACTCGCGTTCTGGTCAAACCAGTTACTGGCAAGCTTTGAAGTTTTAACGTGTGTTCTTTCTTTAAGATTAAGTGAAAAAAAAATATTGACAAACATTATTCTGGCTTCAGATGTAGTTGTTTGCAGCAGCAGAAGGTCAGACTCATACAATGGAAAATATTTTGAGAAAAATCATAGCTGAAGAACAAACAATTACGTTTGACTATAGAAGTCACCGGCTGTGATTCACAAAACTCAGAAATATCTACAGTTAGTTATTTATTATCCATAAAGTCAACGATCTTTTTTTTTAATACAGTAAAGATTTTATTTTCGATTTCTGCAGAAAACAAAAATACAGTGTTAAATGGCTCCTGTCATATGCAGAGTCTGATATGGTGTCTCAGTTCCTAGTTTTAACGACATAAGCCAGATTTTGACTGGCTGAAAGACATGTCATATGAGAGTATTGATCTTGTTTTAGAAGGCCGGGTATTATTAGACCTGAGTTTCAGGTTGACGTGACTCAAGCCATGGGCGCAGCTTGGTAGAAGCAACTAGCAGCTTAGGCCTGGTAAGACTTTTATGTGCGGTAATTATAATAATAATATTATGAATGTTAGTCAATAACTGAGAGGCTCTCTGTTCAGGATTTTAAGGGTATGATCTCACGAGCAGGGATTCGTTCGCTCACGGAGGAAGAGATATCAGTAGCTAGACTATACACAGTTATTATTCTTGGCTTTCCGTTGGGTTTTGTTTTTACTTTATTAAATAGAGGCTCTCGCTTGTCAGGATTTGTGTGTGCCAGGTCGAAGAATTTTCTTCCTCACCACTTCAGGACTACTCGCATACTAATTTGGATCTCCAGACTCCAAGCTGGAAATAGATGATAGATAGATTGCAAACTTTTGATATGCGTTTCTGACCTTTGGGGGAAATTTCCTGGTTCATCTTAGGCCTGTTTGTTTAAACATTCTTGAGGCATACAACGTACATCAGTCTTGTCCAACCAAGTAAGAGCCTTTCTCCTGTCGCTAAGGATGCGCTCTCACAAGGCAGATTTTCATGAAGCATTTTTACTGTGGGGGCCTTCAATGCTTTTAGGGACGGTGAAGTTGATGCGGTGAACTGAGCAAATAAAATGGAACTAATCAACAGAATGCAATCTGTCTACTATTTGAAATTCTAGGATGAAATCATTGGTGTCTTGCTTTGATCTGGGTCGCATAACTCTCTATTAGACTTGAGCATTGATGAAGCAACCTCGTGAATAAACCTCAGGTGTGGCTGTGTGGGGGTTGCATGTAAAGATCACTACCTGCCTGCATATTTCTGTCACAGACTACAAGTATTTACGTCACGTTCATGCAGTACAGAGGGGTGGACATGATCCTCTCCTTTCACCCCCCCTCCCCACATTCTTCCCCGAACCTCCACCCCAAGGGAAAAAAAAATGTTCATTAACGCACCACAGTATGTAACACATGCAGGAAGATTAAAGAAACATTATGAATTTAAGGGGGAAAAAAACGAAACTACGACTTTCACAAAGGCGGTTCAATGCTATGCATATGACAAGAAAATGCACTTTAAGAATAAATCATGTTCGCTCGTTTGCCGCCTTGCTTGTTCTTTCATCTCCATCTTCAACAGAAGTTCTTAATAGACAACAGAGACCACATTATCTGGTGTCACTGACTCTCTTGATCTGCGTAGCCACACCTCCTCCCCACCACCCTATTTTCTTCTTCTTTTGTTTTTTTTTTTGTCCTTTTATGATGGTTAAAACTTGCGTTCTATATTGTGCTGTTGTATCTTTGTGATCTAAAAAAAAAAAAAAAGCTGTTTACTTCATTTTGAAGGAGCAGATCATGAGCTCAGCTGCTCATAGCCGCTTTAATCTTGCAGTCATCAGATTTCAGCTTTCCAAAGGCAGATTACTGAGATCAGGTTTTTTTTTCTTTAATTTTCTTCTTTGCATTTGTGTTTTGTTTTTGTAAACAAGGGAGAGTGTGAGAGAGAGGGAGAGCTGGATTTGACAGGGGATTGGGGGTGNNNNTAATGAGAAGGGATTTTCTGGTAAGGTTGTTGGGCTATAAATTTTTACCAAAAAAATATGCTTACTGTGCTGGTAGTTTGTGCAGGAAACATGAGAACAGAAGTTTTACTTAGAACACTATGCATTTATAAACTCTTTGCTTTTATGTTTTGTTTTGGGGGAGAGGAAACAGGAAAGACTGAGGAATGAAAAAGGACCCCTTGAGATGTTATAATACAAATATGCAGGAAGAAGAAAATGCGTATTTTCTTGGAGCACACGTCCTTTATAAATTTTCTGCATTTATATTTTTATTTTGCTGACAGGAGAGAGATGGATTGGTGGATTATGTGGCTAGGTTATTCACGCTGAAAACGTGCATTTAATTTAATACCTGTGGGCAGCAGAATGGAAATGGAAACTCATATTAGAGCACTCTGCCGTTATTAATTATGCATGTTTTGAAACTGTAACCTAATGGAATGTTACCACACAAAAGCAGTATTTATTACCTTGTTTATGATGTTGTGCATTGTCCAGATTATGATGTAAGACCCTCATAACGGATAGTGTTCAGTAATAAATAATGTCAGCTGGCAAGGGCCTGGATAGAAGTATTGTTATCATTATTATTATTGTTATTATATATTCTCTGCCCCCTCAATGCCGAGCTGGATCAAAGTTTATTTATACACGTTTATCAAGGTCGTAGAATCATGTCCATGTGGCAGTATTTCAGATTTCATAGTGTGCATTATACTATATTCATTCTGTTTATTACGCTGTATTCATATGTAGTACATGTACATGTTTTTGATGTTGCATGTTAACAATATTTCTTTTATATGAATGAAATGTCTATATGTGAGAGACACCAAGGAAAAATGGAAGACATTGACGCTCTTTATTTATTTTGTGAGAAGCATTAGCTAGACAACATGGAGTAATGAAAGTGAAATTTGTTTTTACTGATTTTCCTTCAGCTTCATAAGAAGATGTTTTTTTAGGGTCTGGCATATTATTTTGATGTGACCATTACATCTTGTATATTGTGACTTGATCATTTAAACATTCCTTTTGTACATTAGGACTTGACACAAATTGTTCTCTATGTTTTTAATTGTTCAAATCACTTGACTCCGCTTTTACTATGTACTATACTTTAATATACAGTACCTTAAAATGATTGTCATGCTATGTCCCCATTAATTGGCCCATTGTCATTTTTAATTGTTTAGCATTTGTAGAAATATTATCAGCATGTTTCTCGTGACACAGATCTGGCGAACATGAAGAAGCTTGCTAAGTAATTATTTTTATATGAAGACTGAATATTTCTGTTGATTCTACATCATTTTTAACAAATTTGAAATTGTTATCTCGTCTTCAGAACTTCTGAGGAGGACGGAGCTGGCAGTCAGGGAAAAGGGGACACTATTCTACCATCAACACCTGGAGTTACTGCCCCTGGCACAGCATCCTCAGCGCTGGACAAGCTCTCTAGTCCTTCTTTTGAACTTCAGAGGGGTCGAACACGGAAGAAGTTTGGACAGAAGTAAGTATTAGCAAAACTTATATGTTGTGTGTTACGTTCCGTCATGTGACCAAGGGATGTTAGCTCATAGGTTGGTTTGTTAACATGTGCGCGCATGCATGGCTGCTTGCCATTCATAAAGTTTGAACTGAAAGTTGGTATTTATGATCCTAAGAGCAGGCAGCCTTATCTGAGACTTCCCAACAAACCAAAATATATTACTGGTATACTGAAAACTATATTGGAGAAGGCCTCTGTGACTAGGGTACTAACTTTTTAGAACTATGATATGATGGGCACTTATGATTTGATTTCACTGACAGAGCTGGGGTTCTTCAATAGGTGAGACTGAAGTTGACAATACATACTACCATTTCAGAGAAGACAGCTTACTGCATATGTATAATAAGCATACCTGGATTTTTGTGCCAGTAAATAAAACATGATATGAAGAAATCTGAAAACTTCCCTAATGTTGTACATTTAAGGTAAAATATATTTTGGTTTGTTTGGAAGTCTCAGAATCTCCAAATAGGGCTGCCTACTCAAAGGGTCATAAATACCATTACAAAATCAGCTTAAAATTCTTGTATCTTTCATGAGTGAGTGAGTGAGTTTGTGTTTAACGGCGTGTCAGCACGTTTACAGCTATATTACGCCCTCATGGTTACTGTTAACATTTTTTAGTAGAATTTTCCTACTCATAGAGCTACTTATTAAATGCTGAGTTTCACAGGTACTGTGAAAAATCAGATTTGTGTAGACTGTCTTCTTGTGTAAAAAGTACAAATTGAAGGACTGCCATACACAGCACATAACTGTAAGAGTTTATGGTTGTGTTGCTTATCTCCACTAACAAGTTATTAAACATTCAGCCATGTTGCATTACTGGTACTATAATTGCAAAGAAAAGACTGGACATTTTGTCATTCCCATTGCAAAATGAAGAATCTTCAAGGCACCATAAAGCATCTTGCAGTTGGAATGACAATTTTATCCACTTGCTTAACAGTATGAAGAAATTTTATGTATTTTTCTCTACACTTTGTTTTCAGAACTGGGTCCTTTGGTCGTCATGGAACAACAACCTCTAGCAGAAGTCTGGAAGCTGCCCGTTCACAATCAGAAGCAGCTGCTGCTGCTGCGGCTGCAGCTGCTGCTTTATCAGCTACTTCAGTCAACCCTTCAGCCGGAAGTAACAGTAGCAGCACCACAGGATTAAACCCCATCATTGTTAGTGACACAAAAGACATTGGTGTCAAGGACTTGAAAGACAGTACCAGAGAATCATCGTCAAGGTCGAGGCCACATTCAGTGGCCTCACCTAGCAGTCGGCATAGTGGGGTTAAAAGGTCGAACTCACAATCAAGGTCAGTTAGTCCCAGTAGGTCAAGGTCAAGGGGATCTCGTTCAAGCAGCAGCAGGAGTTACTCGTCAGGCACAAGCCGATCTACCTCACCACATAGGAGGTAAGGGATGGGTGAAGAGGACTGGAAGGAAGATGAAGTGCAAGAGCAGATAAAAGGAAGGATAAATTGAGAGCTTGGGCTTTAATGATGGGATCTGTTACCATCGTAGGAATTACATTCGTGCATCGATGTGCTGCATGCATCCTTAGTAGTGCTGAACATGCAGAGTTAGTGTAAATTCTTCAGTGTAAGAGATCCCATCCTCAGTGTGCATGTTCTCAAATGAAAGGAGGATAGTATATATTGTCACTGTTGTTTTGTTTGTTGTTTGAGTTTCTGGTGTGTCAGCATAATTACAGCTATATTGTGCCCTTCTGATTGTAGGACTAAATTTGTGGTAGAATTTTTCATGAAATGGTTGTGGATGAGAGAAAGCATGACAGATGATGAATGAATGCAGGAAAGAGCAAGGGTTAAAAACAGAAAAATACACGGGGACATTTCAGGAGCAAGTTTAAGCACAGTGAACTCAACATAATTGCAGTGTGCTTAATCACACTGGCCACCTAATTGCAATGTTTCAAAGTTTTTATTCACAGTAGGAGCATTGACATTACACAGTAAGAAAGCTTGTCAGTTTAATGAAGATTCCATGTGTTTCACTGATGAATAGCTTGGATGACAGATTGCAATATTTTTGTCATCCCGGAGATGTGCATAAGTATACGTGGGTCACACCTCAAGTCGTGTCAATATTTGCATCAGACCCAGTATCCTGGTCAATTACTGAAAGCAGAGTGTCCATACTAATGTAGTCATTCCGTAAAGTGGGTCAGGTGAAATTTCATGCGTTGGTTTCATTTTGTCCAGGATCTCAAACTGTTCTGATGATATAATTGAAAATAATGTGTGAACAACAAAACAAATCCTGAACGTTCTGTGAGGAAATTGTAGTCTCTTCATGTTAGCAGATTGGTTGTGTATGATTGTATTTTTCTCCAAACCTCATTTTTATGGAATATAATAGGTCAGCATAAACTAGGTAACACTATCCACTTTAGGTGGCTTATACCATTAATAGTTATGAGGTGCATGTATGGCTGCCATATGTGTTGTAATATATTTTCCGCAGTCACCTGGACAATTAATTTTTCCTCAGTCACTTGGGCAGTTAATAAACATCGTATCCAATTAATATGTATGTGAGGCTTGGTACCACTCCTCTGTTATTTATTGAAGTTCTATCTAGCACTGTTGTCATGCATAAAAAAGTAAACTGTTAATGCAGTAGTTATATGAAGAGATGCTACATGTGTTCCTCTTTTTTCCAAATCCCTTTGGACTTTTGTATGCTGAACTGTTTCTGTGGTAGGTAGGTGAGTGAGAAGGATTTTAATTTGCCATCAAGACAAAGTTTAAGGACATTTAGTACTTTTTGAGGTATACATGAATATTCATATTCCATAAATTGATAATAGATAGATATTGGCATCATTCTGTATAGACTTTTTGCAGCCAGTTCTAAAGTATGGTTTTTGAATTTCATTGCAAGAGTAAAATCATACAGATGTACCTGTATGATTTTATAAGGGATTAGGTTTTTCTCATACTAACAAAGGTTTTGTCATGCTAACAAAAAGGGCGTATGATTGTAATCCTGTTTTTCTCCAAACCTTATTTATGTCACAATCTTGTATGCCAAGACAGATGAGCTGTACTGGGTGCAGCAGCAAGACACTCTGACGTACCTTAAGACATACCTGACATACCTTAAGATATACCTAACATAGTCCTGTGGAAGTACAAAAGTGGTTCAGTCTTATTAGGGATTTATTAAACTATGAAATTCTCATGCTATAAAGAACTAGAAGATAATACCGCTATTATTTATTTCTATTCACTTTTGCAGTCATACCAGCTCAACCACACGCCCCCAGTCCATGGTAGGGGCGTCACGACTTGTAAGTAGTGAGGTAAAGGAGGCAAAAAGGGACGAGAATGAAGAGGAGAGGAGGCCGCTGGGGATATGTGTCACTGGGCTTCCCGTCAGATCCTCAGGTGGGCCTGTTCGTCCTGTGTAGTTGCTTTTGTTTTTTTTCTCTTTTATGAACTTCATTACTTCTTTTCAGAAATCTTTCTTGACCAGATTCTGGACTTAGGAGGCAGACTCAACATCACAGGGTTGTGGGTTCAGTTCCTGAGCATGGTTATGTTGTAAGTGCCCTGGGAAAGTATTTCAGTCACATTTCCCTCAGTCCACCCATATGGAAAATGAGTACCTATCTATAGGCAGTGGAAGATGTTGTCAGAATGCTGGCGGTGATCAGCGCCTGTAAATAGCAGGGGCACTCCATGTCCCTCAGTGAGTTTGAGACAATCTCAGAAGGCAGGCCAGCTGGGGTAATAATACAGTGAAGTCAAGTGAGTGGTTATTCGCCTGGATACGTGATGTCCAAACTGCTCATGCTAGCATAACTCAGCTGATTGTAACCCTCATCTTTCTTTCTACATAATGGGTGGAGTTGCTGGCCATTCCATGGTCAGTGAGCATCAGGTTTTGTTTCTTTTCCCAGCTAGGACAATGACTCAAGCTTTTTTTTTTTTTTAAAATACAAACTGAATATTCACTTCTAGATGTTCTTTGTATGTGTTTTGTTTTAAATCATCAACTATAGAAATAAGTACTTAGTGTTTTTTATATCATCTGAATCATATTACAAAGTTGAAACTGGATGTAACGAGGTGGGGTGCAGCATGACATTGTCCCAGTGACATTCTGAGACCTCCTGGTGGTTCATGGTTTGACAAGTGTGACACATTTTCCTTTCTTTGTAGGTTTAGAAACAGTGTAATAAAAATTGGAGGTCGGGAGAGAAAAGTGTATAGTGTATTTAGTTTGGTTTAACCATGATCAAATTCTTGAGTTCTTACAGCTGTATTTGCTTACAATGCAAACTGATCTTGCCAGAATACCAGTTATTTTGTAGGGAAAGAGAGGAAAAGAGATGCAGCTTGCTGTAAACTTTATTCATTTTTTTTTTCAGCGCTGTTGTTCTGTGTCATATCTTTTCCTCACAGTGTTGAGCACTATTTTTTTCTCTCTTTCTCTCTTTCTCTCTTGCCTTACAAAATATGGTGCTTTGGGAAGTGTACAAAAAAGTCACATGATTCTAATGTTCTTGTTACCTCCAAGGTCTCAGCATGTCTTGGAAAATAGTGTTGTCTCGTTAAGTTTGTTCAGGAGACAATACTTTTAACAGCCCCATCAAATTTTTCTCTTTACACAGATTCCAGCTTACGAGATGGATTGTATCATGAGTACAAGAAGCATGGAAAAGTGACCACTGTCCAGATATGTGGCGAGGGGGAAGGCAGATGTGCTGTGGTTAGCTTTAGAAAGTGAGTCTTTTTATTGATGCTGTTAGTCAGTGCATTCTGTCTGTATTGAAAGAGAAAACTAGACTGGTGGGCAGATGAATTAGTAGGAGGGAGTGAAAAGAATGGGATTATGATTGGATTTAAAAGTTTTTATGTTCCCATATTTTGCTGTTAGGTCAGTGAATCCTCAGTATTTTACTCAGCAAAGAACATCTTGAGACAGATGATGAAAAACTGCTGGAATTTGTTTGTAATCTCAAGACAAGGGGAAAAAAACCAACAACATATATAATGTAAAATAATACAGTCTCTCGGAAAAGTAATGAACAGTTGAGTGTCTCCTTCGGATTGTTAGAACAACTGAAGCTATGTTAAAATTTTGAAAAAGTTGTTTCCATGAGATGGTTGTTCATTTGTGCTGATGAAAATTCTTAACCTTCATGCATGACTGCTGTAGACAAGTAAATGAAAATCACGCCTGGCTGTACCTGTGTTAGGTTTGAGTTTTATACCATTTCAGCACATTTATGGCTATGTTGTCGAAAGGAGACAGAAAAGGAAGAAGATTGAAGGAGTTAGTATTTAGGTTGGCTGAGTTTCAGGAAGTGATAGCTGGCAGTGGTGCTGTATAGAAATATCAGTAGTCGCTAAGATTTGTTATTGTCACCTTATGCCGGTGTGACAGTGACACCTGGTCAGATGTCAGAGAGGGGAGATAAATTCTGAGGTCAGCTACAGAGAAATTGAATCCTGGGATTGGTACTGCCATGCAACGTCTCCAACAGAACAGTCATGATTTGTTAGTTAATAGTTTGCTACAGTTAGTTGTGAGACAGGTCTTCATTTCCAAAGGATGGTTTTGTAATATGTATATAGACAGCAAAGGAGAGATAGTGTTTGGATAGTATTTTAATGTGTATTCAATTTTATGTTTTATATAAATATATAAAAATGATATTATCTGTATTGTTTAATCAGAGGAGAGAAACAATGTTGTGTATTCATCTTAAGACCAAGAGTGAGTGAATGTGTTTTACACAGATAGCCCTTCTTTATCACAATGTGATTAAAAGCAACTTCCGTTTCAATGCATGAGTAGACAACAGGTTTCTAATTTTCTTCACAAAAGACATACTGTTACTTGTACATTCTTTGATTTGCAACTTTTTCCATGCTTCTAAGGAATTGTGATTAAGTGATGTTCTTTGTCCTGTTTGATGATAATCAGCATGTAATATCGTTGGTGAAAGTCTCTAACCTCGTAAGTCCGCGATTTTTCAAAAATCACTTTTGGCCTATTAATAACATTACAAGGGGTCCACGACCTTGTCTAAAAAAAACATGCCCTACTACGATCTATTTAAAAAAAGAGAGTTTAATACCAGGTAGCCTAAAAACAATTAGCTTTTTGTCTCTCCTGAAAAATTTGCCCTGGTGGACTTAGAAGGTTAGAGACTTTCACCGACGATATGGAATTCTGCCTGGAGCTGAGGAAAAGGATTGATATAATGTATTTTCTCCATGTTTGAGAACGTGTGTTAAGGCCAGGTCTGCTATCTTTGTGTTGCACCATTTACAGATGGTAATCTGCAGTTAAGGGAAAAATTTGAAGGGAACAACAGTAGCTTGTTTGTTTAAGTTGTGATTTAATAAAGCATCAGCACAATCATAGCTATATTGCATCTCTGGATAGAATCTTTAACATGCATACAGAATCTCCTAGTTTTTTATTTTGATCTGAGGAGACTTGACTGATTGATTGATTGATTGATTGATTGAGTTTGTGTTTTATGGCGTGTCAGCACGATTACGGCTATATTACACCCTCATGGTTACTGTGAACGTTTTTTAGTAGAATTTTCCTATCAATTTTGCCCGGACAGCGGCCACTAGGCCTACTCTTTTACGATTTTAAAACTGCCAAGGGATTTTTAACGTGCGCAACGTGCACACGGGACCTCCTAGTTTTTCGTCCTTATCCGAGAAGACTAGACGCCGGCTTTCCTACTCTAAAAGCCAGAGTGTGACCGTCCTATCGGCTTCAAAACTGCAACGGGCGTCACTGTTGCAGGGTCACACTCCTAAAATATTGGCTTTCCTATCCTGAACCAGTGTTAACACTCCATGTGAAGCTATTAATGTTAGTCTAAATCGGGCAGCCAGGTTTTCATAATATTCCATTGGTGTAACTTAAACATTGCTTGTAAATTACACAGCTCATTTTAGGCCTTCGAAAATCTGTCGATTTGAAATCTTATCTTATCTTATCGTATCTTATCTTATCTTATCTTGCTGCAGTTTTGGACATTTAGCTTTGTCAGACATGGCTGCATTTGTGGCAGTGTAAGTGCTGCTAATGCTTACCATTGCATAAATGATGGACAAGACATTTGCATAACAGGATTAGGTGCCTGTTAGCTTTGGAAAAGTCATTTCTTTCTTTTATTCTGCCTTGCAGACCAGAGGATGCTAGCAAGGCATTGGAAGCTTCACAGGGCAAGACTTTCTTTGGTGCCAAGATTAAAGTTACATCACATGAAGGAGTTGGTAAGACTGTCTACTTAATGTCTGTGTTCATGTATAAGATTGTATATCTTGTGACTTTATGAGTGAGTGAGTTTGTGTTTTACGGCGTGTCAGCACGATTACGGCTATATTACGCCCTCATGGTTACTGTTAACGTTTTTTAGTAGAATTTTCCTATCAATTTTGCTCGGACAGCGGCCGCTAGGCCTACTATATACAATGTTCTGTGTCAGCACTGACAATTTATCTTTTGTAATTTATGGTCAGTGTGCTTGGGAAGAAGTTTAATGCGGCATAAGACTAAGAGGATGGGTTTTTTTGCAGACAAGAGTAAACTTGAATTTATACAGTGCGGCACTATCTCAAAAGAATCAGTGATATTCTGTGTTCTTTTTTCTGTTTTTATTAAGACTTGTCTGGTTTTTATAAAGAATGTCACTGTCTATTTTGAGAACTTCCCTTTTTCATCTTTATGAACCTTTTTTCCTTTGCCTGTTCATATCCGCTGAATGTAGCAGCTGGTATTCAATTTTTTAATAATTTTTTTTTCTCAAACCTGTTTGCTTTCTAGCAAATGAGAAAGATATATATGTTGGAACTTGCAAGGTGGTAATAAAATGAATATGTGTACGAAAAATAATACTCAGCTCTGCAAACAAAAATATTGCACAATACAGCAGTCCCGAAAAAAAAAAGTATTCTCCTAGATTGCTCACGGCAGTGGTGCTTATAGTGAAAGTGGCATTCGGTTTGCATTGGAATCAAATAGGACTGTTTGGACTGAAATATCTAATCACAGCTGAGACAAATTGGAAAAACTCTCACTCATTCTGTTATTGGCAAGCATTGCAGTAATATGAGACTTGTTAACCTCATTGTCATTCTCATTGTTTACTTTTTTTCCCTTTGTAGAAGTGGATGATGTGGACCGAGGCAATGACATTGATAACTTTGATGAGTACCATCTGAAGTCTACTCGCACTCTGTTTGTGGGTAACCTTGAGAAAGAGACCACCACACAGGACCTCATTGAGAAGTTCAAGCAGTTTGGCGAGATCATTGTAAGTAACCAGGCATCTCTGCCATCTTATGACAAATAGGCACAGTTATGCACTGTAATTTATAATGCGTATGTGCCTTTCTGTCATGAGACGACAGATCTTTGTCTGTGGTATCTTAAGAGAAGATAATGTGTATTGCCTACAATAAGCTATAAGCCTTTTTGCCTACAGATTAGCGCAGATTTTATGCAGATGTTGTCGTCATTTTCTTTCAAAATTCCTGATGATCTTATCAGAATTCATATTTGAGCTAAAAAAATAAGAGGTCTTAAAATTTATATTGAGAAGTGGTTCTCTAAACCAATTGTTGTCGGGCGTTGAACTGAAGATCTGAAGGTCATGGTTTCGATTCCCACCATGGTCATGCTGTGCTTTGGGAATGCATTTCGTTCACATTTTACTCAGTCTGTAAAAGGGAAACCTGGCTATAGGCAGTGGAAGATGTTGTCAGAGTGTTGGTGATCAGCACTTGTAAATGGCAGCAGCACTGTATGTTCCCTAGAGAGCTGAGAATGTTTTATAAGGCTGCTGGGGTAACAACAGTATGAAATTGTGTGAGCAAGAATTAGCCTGGAGTTTGCAGTCACATATTTCTTCAGACCCCTGTGTCACATTCACACAAATTTCAGTTTGTTTTTGTTTTTCTTTTGTTTTTTTCCTCTCCTACCAGCCAGATTCTCTATCCAGCCCTGTAAAATGTAATCATGAGTGATATATGAAGGTTTACATTTTGGGATTAGCTGGATCTTGCCCCCATTTCTTTTCTCTGTGCCATCTAATCCTTACAAATGTATGAAGGAGGAGCTATGATTTGTGTTCTGTTTTTTTTTTTTTTTGCCTTCTTTTCATAATTCATATGTAATAAAACAGAAGTGGAGTGCATGAGGTTTAGCTGGATTTTTTTTTTTTTTGTTTCTCTCCTTTCTCTTGTGGTATCAGCATGACATCTGGGATCTGCAGGGATCCTGCATGACAAAATGCATGATTTAGTTGCAGATAGAATATTTTTTAGACAATAAAAGGCATAAAAATGACACTGTACTGTGGACATTGTTTTCTTTCACCAGGATGTAATTTTCACAAACTTGGTGAATAGAACTTAATGTGGGGAAATTACTCAAGGGGGAAAAAAGTTCTATTCAGAAGTTTGTCAAGGATTTACCAGTAGTAAATAAGGGGAGGAATATTGCAGTAATTTTTTGGCGCAACCCCTCAAAATTGTATGTTACCAGTTGTAATATGTTTTTCTATCAGAATGCAGCATGCTTGCCAGTTTGGCAATCCTGCAATGTCGCACCACGTTGCTCTAGATTTTTGTGTTGTTATACACACAAGATAACGAGTATGTAAGGCTTGCAAAAATTAGGTTCTGTCAAGGCCATTTCTGACTTCTATGACAACAAAGAAACACTTTCAGTGTTTTCACTTTCACATTTCAGGGTATTTTACAGTGTTTATTTTGGTTTCTTTCATCTCGTAGGATGTGGACATCAAGAGGCAAGGGGCCACAACCGCTTTTGCATTTGTGCAGTATGTGGATATTGTGAGTGTGGTGGCGGCCCTGAGAGCCATGGAAGGGGAGCATATTGGCATCAACAAGATCAAGGTATTGTCCCTGTCTTCACACTGCATGATTTGAGTACTGCAAGCTTGAAAACTTGATGGAGGCATAGAGAACGGGGGGTTTTATCCCCATTCAGGCATTTGTAATTAGCCATCTTTGGAGGCTGCCATGGCATATTAAGTACCCACACCCTCTGTTTTTCTATACTGCATGTGATGCAGGAAGTAGCCGTGAATGCCTTGGGGAAAGTTTCAGTAAATTGCAAGAAGATCAAACGGAGGGAAAATAATTATGGGTACTTTTTCTTACCCATGAATGCCTCCCACTAGTCGTCACAATGAAGAATATGGGTAACTTAGGTGCCCAAGTGCCCATGGCACAAGTGCCTCCTGAGGTAGTAAAAAAGTGTTTTTATGTTTATTTGCTCGTGTGACATAAAGTCAGTGGTATTAATGTGTTCTTAAGAAAACATTTGAGAGAATATTAAAAGTAATACGTGGGTATGTAGTGTAGATATTTGCCCTCTATTAGCAAGGCAAGTTTTCAGTGAATAATAAGATTTATTTTGGTCACTTTTCATCATCAGCTTGGGTTTGGCAAGAGCATGCCGACGTGTTGTGTGTGGATAGACAACTTGCCGAGTGACACTACTAGCCGGATGCTGAGGAGTATGATGTCCAGACATGGGGAGATCACTTACTGCTGTGTTGATAGGAACCGCAACAAAGGCTTGGTCTACTTCACTTCCTACGAGGATGCTCAGCACTGTGTCAGTGATATCAAGATGCGACCACATTTCATGAAGAAGAAGTTGCAGGTGAGGGTGTACATGTGACGGATACTTTGTCAGGGCTAATTTTGAATGACAGGCTGACATGCTAAAAGTGAAACTTTCGGTATCTGGAGGTGTATCAGTTCATGTGATATTAAATTCCTCATGTCATTTTGAATTCCCTTCCTTATAATTTAAGGTCGTTAAAGAGAAAAGTTATCCTGCGTTTTTTGTCACCTTATCAACAGAGTGTTTTGGATACTAAAAAGAAATACACCCCTTTGAAATATTTTTCAGATTGATTTTGCCAGTCGAGAGTGCCAGACTGATTTTTTGGATCGCATGGAGGAGTCAGGTCAGCTACGTGCCAGTGACCGGCCAGATGAAGGTCGTGGACATAACAAGTTCCGTCAGCAGAGGAGTTTTGATAGTTTCCAAGATGATGGGTAGGTGTCCATTTTTTTTTTCATTTTTTTGTTCTTCTAAAGCTGTATATCTTAACATGCTGGACATTAGCAACTTGGTTACAAACTACTTATTCTGTCACTTCATGTTGTTTGTTTTAGGCCAATGATAAATTATTTTTTGACTTGGTGATAGTTTTTCGCAAGTGCTCTTTGGAGAAAGAAGGAGCAAGAGAATTTTCATGACTGATTTTGCACCCTCAGGTATTTTTAAGAAAGATATTGTTGTCTACATTGATAACTATTTATCTTGTGGAAGCAATGTGGAAATGTGCTTTAATTTAGGTAAGGGTTATCAGTGTCACCGTAATTAATCACTATTTTATGAATGGTAAGAATATGTAATCTTGTTATCCACAACTATGTTATCTGAAATAATGTAAGAAGTAAACTTTTTCTCTTTGCCTCATACTTCCAAGTCACAGCTGCCATCTATTTTTGCACTGGGAATTTGAATTTGACAATTTGAAATTGAGAAAAGCTTTGCTGTTTTTTATCCACAGAAGCCCTACTGCATACGGATATGGCAGGAACTCTGGCAATTTCACTGCAAGGAATGGCCGTAGCAGTGGTGGAAGCACGAGCTATCGAAGGGGTAGAGGATATGGAGATTCTGCCTACCCTGACGAGAACCACTCCAGCTCACGACGATCCAGGTACTTGCAGATGACTTTCTTTTGCACCTTTTCATTTGTCGTATGGGTTTAGTGCACAGATGAGTTCATGCATGTTTTTAGTGTCTTTCCTCAGTGGTGCAACCAGGCAGGGAATGCATTATCCTTAAGGTCACAATAAATTAAAACACTCTTGAAACAAAAGTGTTGGAAATAAAAAGACACTTATTTCCATGACTGCTTTTCTTAAATGTAATAATTCTTTGGATGTAAAGTGCTACCACTATGTTGAGCTTTATGATTTGCTTGGATCTATTTTATAGATAAGGCTTCAGCTGTAAAGCCTCATTGGTCTTATGGGTGTTGCCATGATAAAATGGAAAACAACGAGGGGATCTGATTGATTTGTTTGTGGTTTTAAGTGATGTATGGTATAAAGCATGGGCAAAACATCTCGGACACTTGATTGAAGATTGCGTTATTGTGTTTTTTAAAAACAGAGAATGCAAGGATAATTAACAGATAAACCTTCTGTGTTACATCATGTCCATGTATTTTTTGAGAGAGTTTGGTCAAAGGAATCAACTGTCAGTACCATCATTGGTTATCATAAAGGTAAAAAGATATTATATGTAATTTGATAGAGAAATCATGTAGCATATGAATTACTTCTGTATGTCTTTCCACTGTTTCTACTAAACCATTTTTGATTTTGTTTACTTTCAGGAGGCCTGATGATTACAACCAGTCTGGCTCATATTACAGCAGCAAAGGCAGTGGTGATGATTATGATGCTGTTTTACGTGATTACGGGCACAGCCAGCGAGAACGGAGGGAGCGGGACCTCAGTCCTCGGCGCTCAGTGGATCGCCGCATTGATGGTCAGTCACGGAGAAGCTCAAGGGACCATTCACTGGACCGCTATGATGAACGGTCCAAGGACAGAACAACTGAAATATACAACAGCAGGGATGCTAGCCCTAGCAGTGAGCACAACTCTTATCGTTCAGAAAGCCGTTACAGAGCTTCACGAGATGAGAAATATTCATCACGTGATCGCTACGACGAGGCAAAGTCTGATGAAAAAGACTATGATCACCCTAGCAGACTTAGCCGCAATGCTTCCCCATACTTGCACAACCACAGTAGTATCCACAGTCTTGATAGCGAATATGGACGACGAGGGGGCTCTCGGTCCCAGTCGCCATCCACACCTCTGCGAGAAGACTCCTCACATAGAATGTTTTACTCGGATGATTACAAACGTTCTGTTGTGACAGATGATGATATCGATCTATATTCACAGAAACGGAAAGACGCTGAGGATATTATCAGTGGTAAATCTAAGCAGTGGTCAACTATATCCACCAAACTTGGAGCAGAAGTTGCTAAAACGGCTCAGAAAAGTCGGAAACGTACCCATGAAGATTCTGGGCTGGCAGACAATTGTAAATTTGATGCCAAATTGTTGAGGAAGCTGGAAAAATCAACCACTCTGTCTGACGCAGAGAAATTGAAGCATCTTCAAGATATGAAACGACAAGTGATGAAAGGACTTGATCGAGCTGGCAGCCCAGGTTCCTCAGCGAGTCACGGTGACTCTGAGAATGGGTCCACCAGCGAGGGGGACCTACATCAGCTCCATCAAGAAAAGCATCATATTCTGCTCAAACTCAAGGAACTGCAGGAAGAGCCAGACTCACCTATATCTGCAGCCAAAGTAAAATCAGTGGCTGTGAAGGATGCTTTGAGATTCTCTGGGCGAAGCCATGAAGACAGAAAACGAGATGAACTTGTTAGGAGGCAAGGAAGACGTTCAGATTCCAAGCGCGAAGGCAGGAATCACTTGAGTGATGACATGGGTGCCACTCGTGAAGACAAAAGTCTTGTGGATGAACGTGATGAGACTAATGATGGAAACAGTGATTCAGATTATGATCTTGATCTTAGGCGGAGTAAGAAAAGAAGGCTTGACACAAACAGGGATAATGATTCTGTGAAGAACAAGGGTTACCGTAGAGCAGGCAGTGTAGAAGTCAGTGAGGATGAGGATTTGGATAGAAAATCAGATCAGAGCTCTCGAATACATGGCTCTTCAGTGGATAGAAGAGCAACCTGTGATAGTCAGTTGAACTCTGTGAGCTCCAAGTTTTATGACAACAACACCAAGACATTGGATGTATCCTCTCATTGTGATAATGATGAACTATTCAAAGGTGGATTAAGTGATAAAGATCTTTCTGTGATAAAGCAACACCGACCTTCGTCCAAATCAAACACGTACTGGAACAGTGATTACAGTGGGCGTGAAATTAGCCCTGTAGGGTATTTTAGCCCCACTGTCAGTGAGGAGCACACTCAGGACTCTGTGACCTCGGGTAGTTTGACAGAAAAGAGTTTGAAAAACTTGTCTCCTTCTACATGGCAGCATTCACCACCTGCATCACCTAAAGACAATTCTGATGGTGAATCTAATTGTTTTAAGGACTTCACTGTCCAGCACAGTCCTACCCCCGAAGACTGTCTGTCAGATGACAGCATAGGAGAAGGTTTGCAGCCAGCTCCTGGGGAACTTTCTTTGGAAGAGCGTATCCGAGCCATTGATGAAATTCTGAACATGACAGCAAGCAACAAATCTACAGACCCATCTTTGCTTGCCACGACGCCCTCCTCCAAGGACATTACTAACAATAATGATAACTCTGCCCTGTATTCAAAATTCAGAATCCGCAAGCGGGAGGCTGGCTTGGAAGGTGGAAATGGCAGTTTGCTGGCAGAGAAGAAGCCAGAGCCATCTGTGATAATGCAGCAGGTGCTGTCTAAGAAAAGCATCCTGGATCAGGATTTCAAACGCTTGGAGCAAATGAACGAGAAGTATGACCCTAATGTAGTGAAGGAATTGTCCACACTGTCGCTCCCCTCAGCAGGGAAAACTGAGCAAGCATCACTCAGGTTGCCAGACATCAAGGCAGAAACTGGTTTGAAACCGGTTGTATCATCTCCATCGTTATTGTCATTATCTTCATCGTCACATCCAGTGACAACGTCCTCATCAATGCTGCAGCCCACCATTACTACATCAGTGGCTGGCTCAGCCTCACATACTGCTCCTATCAGCACAAGTGTTCTCACAACATCCATTGTGAGTGCACCTACCACAAACAGCTCAATTTATGTGTCATCATCATCAAAGCTTGCAGCAGTGGATAGTTCAAAGATATCCACAATGGACCCTTCAGAGCACTCTGAGGATGTATCAGACAAATATTCAGTTTGCACAAATTCCTTGGGATCCAGGAAGGATGTGACTGTGTCATCAATTTCTTCATCTTCATCAATATCTGTGTTGACGTTTCCAAATAATTCAATATCATTATCATCTTCATCTTCTTCTTCATTGTTGTCATCAAATTCATCAGTTTCATCCACGTCAGTGATATCCACGTCAGCGGTTTCATTGACAAACTCACAGTCTGCAATCCCTCAGCAAAGTTGTAAATCTGTCATATCATCATTGCCATTGCCACCATCATTGTTATCTCAGCAGCCTGTTTCCTCATCAACATTAGCATCATTATCAATAACATCCAGTTCAATATCTTCCATATCACATCACAACACAAATCTGCAGCAAAGTCAGTTGCCGACATCCGGCTCCGCTACATCATCATCATCACTGTCCATCACCCAGTCACCAAATGGGGCCCCTGTGGCGGCTCCTTTCACTCAGGGACCAGATAAATCACAGCTCACACCGATTGTTGGCCAAGAGGCCCCTCACCTTTCACCCTCATTCACACCTGAAAACTCTCGGACTTCTGTCACCTCCCACCTGCCAGGGAGTAGAAGTCCGAGAGCATCATGCCAGACAATAGAGAAAGATGACCAACAGACAACCAACATAAAACCTGAATTGACCATCAGTGTCTCTGAGGAGACAGACCCCTCAAAGGTGGAGGATGAACTTAAAACCAAATCTGGAGGTTCTAAACCAGAAGTTGTCACTCCAGAAATAGAGTCCCCAATTTCTGTAAAATCAGAAACCTCCAGTAATGCATCTGTTCCACTGTCTTCCCTGGACAAGCCCAGTTCTAGTGTAGAGGATAAAAGTTTACTAACTCCACTCACTATCACCACACAGTCATGCAGCCCCAGAAGCAACAATGGACTGAATTTCTCTCAGAAAAGTCCGGCCCCTGTGAAAACAGAGTCCGTTTCACCAGGAGTCGATGTGGGTAAGACTGTTGTTGAAGTGTCGTGTGAGAAGGAGGAAGCTGTGCTCTCTCAAAGCTTGGATGAAGCTAATGCTTTGAAAACTGGTCGGAAATGCGATGCTTCTGACATCTTGACCTCGAAAAAAGCAGACCTTCCTCCTCCAATTATCACTCAGACTGTTCTCAGTGTTAGCAGTAAAGATAATTCTGAGAAGAAAGAACTGCCCAACCCCACAGATTTAACCAGTTCTGGTAAAGGAAAGGCAGGTTCATCCTCGTCACTGACACTGAACAATGATCTTGACACAACAGCAGTGCCGAAGTCTTCGGTATCGTCCTCCACCACCACCACACCATCAACCTCAGTCTCCAACAGCAGTACAAACTCACGATCTGCCGCAGACAGAAGTGAGAAGAAATCAGGGAAGTCAAACTCGCATAACCACTCAAAAGTATCCAATAGTCCGGCAAAGTCTGAAGCCTTGTTTGCGCCTGATGTCAAGGTGGAGCAGAGTCAGAAATCTGGTGATAGTAAGTTGGATGCAAAACACCAGAGTAAGGACTCCCACAGAGGATCATCCAGTAGTTCCAATAAATCCGGAAGCAACGGTAGTGACAAGAAGTCCCCAAAACTTGCCTCAAAGGAAGGACATGACACTAAGGAGTCTGGAAGCAGCAAGGAACATGATAAAGGAGACAAGAAGGCAGAATCAGGCCACAGGAATACGGCGCAGGAAGCAGTATCCAAAACTAAAGATTCTGACAAAAGCAAAGTGAAAGAAAAGAGAGATCAAAGTAAAGATGACGAGAAGAACAAGCAAAGAGAGAAAGAGGAGGCAAAGAAGAAAGATGAAAAGAAAATCTCGGAGAAGAAAGAAGACAAGAAAGTTACCACATCAAAGGAAGACAAGAAAGGCGAGAAGAAAGAGGAGAAGAAAGATAAGACAGCTGACAGAGACAAGTCAAAGGACACAAGCAAGCAGAGTCAAGGCAAGCATTCCAAAACAGACAGTGATGTCAGTAAGAAAGACAAGAAGCCAAAAGAAAAAGCAAAGGATACTACTGGAAAGGAAAAAGAGAAATCAAATGAGAAGAAACTTATCCCTGGACTTTCTTGTATCACCAAGCACTCAACCCCTGAAGTCAAAGCAGAGGCAAAGGCCTCAAAATCAGACTCAAAGGATTTGAAATCAGCCAAGAATGAAAGCACCAGAGAAGCCTCGGGCAAAGCAGAGAAAGAGGCAAGTCAGAAGTCAGATACTCCAGTCAAAAGTGAACAGAAAGGCTCCTCCACCAAACATAAAAGTGAGACAAAAGGGTCTGCGAAAACATCCAGTGATTCTGTGTCTGACGGCAAGGACAGTTTGTCAACAGCATCCACAACCTCATCCAAGAAGTCCTCAGAATTGTCAAAAGGCAAAAAGGAGTCTGAAAAGGAGTCGGCAAAACAAGGGTCAAGCAAGAACAGTGAGAAACTTCAAAAGCAGAAACAGAAAGAGGAAGAGAAGGCAAAGGAGAAGCAAAGGTTGAAGGAAGAAAAGGAGAAACAGAAAGAAAAAGAGAGAGAGGAGAAGGAAAGACAGAAGGAGAAGGAGGAGAAAGAGAGGAAGGAAAAGGAAGAGCGGGAGAGGCAAAAAGAGAAAGAAAGAGAGGAAAAGGAAAGAAAAGAGCGAGAGGAAAAGGAGAGGAAGGAAAGAGAGGAGAAAGAAAGATTGAAAAGAGAGAAAGAAGAACGTGAACTACAGAAAGAAAAGGAGAGGGAGGAAAAGGAAAGAAAGGAAAAGGAGGAAAAAGAGCGCTTGAAGAAGGAAAAAGAAGAAAGAGAAAAGCAGAAGCAGAAAGAGCGAGAGGAAAGGGAAGCTCAGAAGGAAAAGGAAAGGCAGGAAAAGGAAAAGAGAGAGAAGGAGGAAAAGGAAAGACAGAAGGAGAAAGACAGGAAAGAGAAGGAGCGGAAAGAAAAGGAAAAAGAAAAGAAAGAGAAAGAAAGGAAAGAAAAGGAAAAGAAAGCGAAGGAGGAGAAACTGAAGAAAGAGAAGGAAGAAAAGGCAAAGAAAGAAAAGGAGGAAAAGGCTAAAAAGGAGAAGGAAGAGAAAACAAAGAAAGAGAAAGAAAAGAAGGAAAAGGAGAAGAGAGAAAAGGAGGAGAAGGAAAAGGACAAAAACGATACAGACAAGGATGATAAAGATGAGAAGGAAAAAGAGAAGAAAAAGCCTGCACCAAAGAAGCCCAAACGTAATGAACTAGCTGCTCTTCTTGAGCACAATGACATGATCCAGATGTCCTTTACCTCCATGTATGATCGAGTGAAAACTCAGCGCAATCGTGAACCTGAGCAGCAAAAGGCAGAACCAGCACCCAAGTCCTCTTTCGACAAGTTCAAACAGAACCGCAAGAAAAAGGGTAACAAGGCAAAATCATCACTGTACTCCTTTGACACCTCATCTGGCCCAAGTGATGATGATCTTAGCAATCTGTCAGAATCCGAATCGAGCCAGAAAGCTGAACCTGTCAAAGAGACCAAAGCTAAAAAGACAAAGCAGGTGAAAAAGAGACCCCATGTGTCCTCCACTTCCTCATCTTCTTGTGAGGAAGATGATGATGCCCTCCTCAAAGCCAGTAAACCCAAGGGTAAGAAAACTGATAAATTTAGTGAGATCTTTTCTTCAGACTCAGAAGATGACAGTTTCCAGCCCCCGTCAAACAAGTCAAAGTCGGCTGCCAAGACCAAAGCAAAGCCAATTCCAAAGCGCAGAAAAACCAGGGATGACTCTACAGACTCCATGGCCTCACGAGATGAGTTTGTGAAACCCCAGGCAATGTCGAGCGTTACAGAGCCAGATAGCTTGGATGATATTGACTTGTCTGATGAGGATGTAAAGCCAGTCAAAGCAAAGCAGAAGAAGAAGAAAGCCAAAGTCACCAAGCCTAGTGACCGTGAGAAGAGAGACTCTTCTGTGGAATCTGTATCCAAGAAGCCAACAAAAAGGGATTCTTCAGTTGAGTCGGTAGTATCCAAGAAGGGATCAAAGGCTGACCAAGATGAAACGCCCACTAAGAAGTCTAAAAATGAGTCGAAGAAAACAAAGAGTCATGACACGGACAGCAAGGCAAGTGTCAAAGAAGATGCCAAGCCATCCGTGAATGAGAAGAAAGGAAAGAAGGAATCTGAAAAGGGAGAAGGGAAAGTGGAAGCAGAGGTAAAAGTAGAATCTGAAAAGGCAAAGTCCAAAGACAAATCGTCTGATGACGCTAGTAGCAAGGCAGCTGAAAAGAAGAAGAAGCAGGAGAAAGAAGAGCCACCAGCAAAAAAGAAGAAAAAGAAGAAGTTTGACCCAAAGGAGGAGGAGGAACTGGTAAATTCTCTTATTACTAAAGTTTATGATCAGAAGCTGGACAAGGAGAAGAAACAGAAGAAGAAAAGCAAGTCAAATGTTTTTGACAGTGAAGCTGAAGACATGTCGCTGTCAGAAACATCATTTGATGTGTCATCGAGTCATGATGAAAAGTCTTCCACCAAAGACAAGGATGAAACTGAAGTGGTGAAGCCCAAAGAGAAGAAGTCTGACACCAGCAAGGACAAAGATGTTAGCAAAGATAAGGATGTTGGCAAGTCAGAGAAACATGCTGAAGTCAAACCCTCTGCGGAGGCTGTGAAGAAAGAACACAAGAAGAAAGATGATAAGAAAGAAACTCATGAGAAGAAGGAGAAGGAGCATGTAGAGAAGAAGCAAGAATCTGCGAAGAAGGAGCAAGCTGAAAAGAAAGAGAGGTTAAAAGCTGAAGCAGAGAAAGAGGTAAAACAGGAGAAGGAATCAAAAGCTGACACATCGTCAGATGATGTGCACTACAAGCCACCAAAGAAGAAGAAGAAGAAAAAAGAACATGAAAAGGAAGCAGAAAAAGAGAAATCAAAGGATGGGAAAGCTAAGAAGAGTCCTGAGAAGAAAACAGAAACTGAAAAGTCCCAAACAGCTGGGGATGATAAATCAACTTCAGAGGACAACAAGTCATCCTCTCAAATTGTTGATGAGTTTACAAGTTTCTGGGGACACCCCAAACCCATCCTTATCCCAAAGAGGCTGAAAGAGAAAAAGCCAGATGACGAGAAGTCCAAGAATAAAGAGAAAGATGAGTCAAAATCTGATAGCAGTTCAGATAAATCTGATGGGGTCACTAAAGTGAAAGAAGAAGTTGGGGAAGTAAAGGAGGAGAAGAAGTCCTCAGCTGATGAAAAGCTGCTAGATGTCTCGCCAGGAACAGATAAAACACCTGACTCGGCGGCAACTCCCAAGGTGGAGTCTGAGGTCAGCGATGACTTTGTGGTGCCCATCTCTGAAGCAGAGACAACTGTTATCACCGAGTTTGCTCCGCCAGCCTCAACTGATTCCATTTCTTCCACCAACGATTCGCTCATCATCCAGGAAGAACCTGCTTCAGTTTCTGCTGAGGAGGTCACTGTGCTCCCTGACGAAACCACCATTGGCTCGTCTGTGGAGATCAATGATGACGATGACTACCCATCCTTGGTGATTGATGAAATCCCAGGCCCTCTCTCAGAAAAGAAGAAGATGACCAAGAAAGAGAAGAAGCAGTTGAAGAAACAGCAAGAGAAAGAGAAAAATGACAGGATGGATGAGGTTATTGCCAGTGTGGCCATGGCAGTGTCGAGTGATGACGAAGACCCAGTCAGTATGTTGATAGACTCTGCCAGTAACGATCAGGAGCTTCTGTTGTCCGATGTGATAAACCAGGAGTTGAAGTATGATAACAAAATGTCCAATGAGCCAGAGAGAAAATCTTCCATTGTCTCAGACATTCTCTTCCCTGACAAAGACAAGAAAGAATCAGCTTTTGCAGGCATTCACAAAGATGGAAAGGCAGGGTTTAGTACATCATCAAAGAAAGAACTTGAGAAAAAGAAAGATACTCATAATTCTTACAAGAATTTCGGACCACTGGATGAGGAGACAAAGAAGAGGGATGAAGAGCTCCTCCAGACCCTTGCTGTTCTTTGTGACCCAAATGTTGACAAGCCTGTTGTCATTGAAGAAGTACGCAAACCAACAGAAGAGGAACTGAAGAAGAAAGAAGAGGAAGAGAAGAAAAAGGCTGAGGAAGAGAAAAAGAAGGCAGAGGAAGAAGAGAAGGCAAGACGTGAAAAAGAGGAGCAGGCTCTGAAAGAGGCATCAGATGAAGCGGCTAGGGCTGTGGAGTCCTTGTTAGGTGGATATCAAGATATGGACATGGAGGAAGACCTGCCTCCTTTGTTCATTGAAACAGCTGAGAAAGAACCTCCTGTGGAAACAGTGACTATGTCACCGACCAAGGATAAGATTGACTCTGTGTCCATCTTCTCAAGCCCAATTCCAGAGAAAGTGACAGCTAATCTGGATGACAAACTGCTGGAGAAGAAGCTGGAAGAAAAGGAACAGACAGACCCTTTCAACTTGTTTGCCACACCATCACATTCTGTTGCTCCATCTTCAGTTTTCACTTCTCCAAGGAGGAACTCTGGTGGTCTGGTGAAAGACAAGACGCCAGAGCCTGCTACCATGCCCTCCCCTCAGAGACAGATGCAGTCACCTCAAAGGCAACTGCCACAATCTGCTCAAATGCAGTCGCCTCAATATCAGATGCAGTCACCCCAGAGAATGCAGTCACCACAGCGTCAGATGCAGTCACCTCAGCGTATGCAGTCACCGCAACGGCCATTGCATTCTCCCCAACATCAAATGCAATCCCCACAAAGACCAATGCAGTCCCCTCAGGTGGGTCTTCAGTCACCTCAGCCACCCTTGCAATCTCCCCAAAGGTCTCCATTCTTTACCAAGGATCCGAAAATGGAGAGGAGTTTTATCTCACCCAACAGAGAAACTCCATTTTCTCAGCAGGATGTGGATATGCCTCCAGTACAACAACCCCAAAGACGTGCATCATCAGGGCTTCCAGTGCCACCAGTGCCCGAGCAGGCTCTTGACCCTTTGTTGTTACCTGCACGCAGAAAATCACAGGAGTTCCCAACAGAGCAAGCATTTCATTCACCAAGGAGGAACACAATATCTGCACCCGAAGAGGCATCAGTGGCACATTTGGACCATAGATTCCCACATCATGGACCCGGGGTCGTGTTCCCCAAAGAACGTTCTCTTGGTCATTCTTCATTGCCACCTCCAGTGTCTATATCTCTTGACCATGCGCCTCCCCATGACCAGAATTCCCAGTCCCCAGTTCGGAGCCTGACCATCCCACCCCATCAGGAAAATGCGCTCCTGTCACCGAAGAAAGTGTCTTCAGGCCCTGCCTTCAAAGAACATGCCCCAGAGCCACCCCTGTTCCAGTCTCCTCCCAACAAAGGACCATTGCATGAGCAAATGTTTTCCCCAAAAGGCTCCATTCAGGACCAGATGTTTTTCCATCATCCAAAAGTTCCCTCTCAAGATCAAGTGTTTCTCAGTGGAAAAGGACCCTTGGCTGAAAATAAGTTCTTCCGAGAGAAGGGTCCAGAACAGAATGCGTTCTTTGCATCCAAAAGTCCAATGGCTGAAAAACCAACCAGCCACACTGCTAAGGGTTCTGAGCCAGTGATTCCTCCCCAGAAGGGGCAAGGACAGGAACCATCATTGCTACAGTCTAAAGGATTACCTCCCCAGTCTAAAGGACCCCCTCCACACCATCTTGAGCCATTTTCACCGCATGGGAAACCTTTGTCCTCTCCCCGAGAGTCCATGTTTTCACCTAGAAGTCAGCCAGAGAGTTCTATCAATTACCAGGACCAGCCTTTTGACCTCTTGCTGAACTCCCCACCAAGAACTAACTTTGCCAGCTATCCACCCAATCCTGAAATCAGCAAACCTAGTGTCGCCAAGCAACCAGATTCCCCCTTCAGCCATGATCCTCTGTTCATTGCTGTGTCTGAGGCAAGTGCAAGACCACCAGACAGAGAGCAGCAACCAAGGAGAATGGAGGGATTCCCTGCCTCCTTTTACCAAGAACCAGTCCCAGTATCAAAACCATATCAAGAGAGCACTAATTTGCAACAACAACAGCAGCAGCAACAACAACAACAGCAGCAGCAGCAACAACAAGAGCAACAACAGCAGCAGCTTGCTTTGGATGATGACAAGAAAACCACCAGAAAGCGCAAGCGAAATAACAAGAGAGCGAGTAAGGAAGACAGGGCCCTTGCTCTCGCTGAGGAACAAGCCATTGATAAGCATGTTCAAGAAAATGTTGAATCCATTCAGAAAGCCATGCAGGCCAAAGCTGCTGCAGAAAAGGCAGGTGTGGGTAGCATGGAGAAGAAGAAAGCACTTGATGCATATGACTTTGATGCTCAAACTGGGCAGGATATGGGAGGATTGCCAGGTACAGCAGATGCTTTGCATACCAGTTTTGGTGATGTGGATTCCAAACCCCTGCGGTCTCGTAATGAAAGAGGCAGAGGCCGTGGTATGGGTGCCGGCACTAGAAGAGGCAGAAGAGGTCGAGGTGCGATGACGTCTGTGCACGATGCTCATGACACACCTCAAAGATCAGAACCATTCCCACAGCAACCAGGACACTTTACGGGTCACGTGCAAAGTCGGGATCATATGCCACCACATAGTCAGCCTCATTCCTTCCCGCAGCAGCAGTTTTCATCTCCGCAGCATATCCAAGCTCCATTCCAGCGTCAGACTTCATTACCGGGTCAGCCTCCACGCCAGATGCCACCCTTCTATCAGCAGTCTCAGTCCTCTCCTGCATCTTCTGACAACAGTCCCGGCATGACATCAACAGACTGGCAGCACAAACAGATGGCACAACAGCAGCAGCAGGCACAACCGCATTCTCAGGCCCAGTTAAATCAGCAGCTCTCCCAGCAGCAGCCACCACATCAGCATCTACAACAACACCAACCTGTCAAAGCGCCAGTTTCCAAAAGTGATGTCTTGAGTCCAGAGCCTAACAAACTGGACATGGACTCATCCTATGGAGAGGCTGAGTTGGTCATCAATTTGGATGACCCACCCAGCATTGAAGGCAAAGAAAACCAGTACAACCTCAGCTCAGATGGTGAGGACAGAGGAGGTCTTATTCCTTCCCCAGCCACTCCCAAGAGCCAGAGGTCAACAAGGGCCAGAAAACTGCAAGACTACAAAGCCATTGCCTCTGGGAATGTACAGGCACCAGTACAGCCTCGGGCTTCACGTTCAGGTGGCTCACCTCGTGCACGTGGAACTGGGGCACAGTCACCAAAGAACAACATGTCCCCAAGGACCCGCAGCTCTGAGAATGTTCCAGCATCTTCCCCAGTGGTTAAGTTGGAGAAATTGGAAGTTGGTCGAACCACAAGAAGCAGAAGGGAAGCTGTAGGTGGGAAGGGCAATATGAAGGAGGACAGTAATGAAGAGATGGCTCCGACCACCAGCTTTGAAGACTGGAAAGCGAAGCAAGGCCAGGAGGATAACAAGTCCATATCCAAGGAAAACATCTACGAATTTGATGATGAACATGAGCAGCGTGTGGAGCCAACAAGCTTGAGACCAACCAGAAGCAGAAAGAAGAGAATCTCGGAGACACAGGATCAGCTGCCTATGGTGGATTACATGCCAGGGTCACCAGCTTCTTCTTCTTGTTCTTCCATTCTTGCACACGAGCCCAAGTTAAGCTTTGAAACAATCACAGAGACCAGGCCCCCTGTGGAGGAGAGCAGCGCAAAATCAACTCCTCTGAGCAATGTGGACGCTGTCATTGATGCTGTGTCCAAGGGCTTCTTTGGATCCAGTGAGGATGACCAGAGTTCTGAAGTATCCACACCAGCTGTCTCTGAGCCAGGTAATGTTGTGTACTTCATCAGTTCACTTGAGTCTTTATCTCCATGCCTGAGTCTTAGCTATCTGTGAGAAAACATTTTTGTCTCTCATTTTGTTTAGAAGTCAGGTATTTTATCCATGGTGTCTCTGTGATTGTCATCAGGATTTTAGATTTACTTATACTGTATTGAGATCAGTGAGTGTGATGTCAGATCTCTGACTATTTGTTCATGGTCTCTGAGCTTGGATGAGGTATGTTCCTTGCACAGTACAGTACTTAGCTGTGGAAATCATATCTTTATATCAAGAATATCAAGCCTCAGTGTCTGATTTATGTTTCTATTGACAACAGTGATCAGAGGCTTCTTTTCTGAACTGTTGTGTGGAGTCTTTTGTTTTTACTGTTGAATATCATACTGTGATTGTGATTAACTCAGGCCAGGTTAGTTTCAGCTGTACTTTTGTATCTGTGCACCTCTTGATAAGTGTATGAAAGAAGACTCTGTAACAAGTTTGAGATGTTTAATTTCCAAATCTTCTTTGGGAACAGGTAATGAATATATCACTGAAGAGTGGAGAACTACTGATCCCTAGCACACACATATGTACATACAAACTTGAAATAGTTCACAAGCTCTGTTCTGGCTAGATATCCTCTAGTTTCATTTCTTATTGTCTGTATGTCTGTTTAAATGTCACCGCATGCTTACACGGCTTTGTCTGCTGTCTAGAATTTAATCTCCCCAGATTACTTGTAGTTTTTAATGCAGAGTTGCATCAGTTATAAAGGATACTCATAAATGTGAAATGTCATGTGGAGAATGCATGAAATGTTAGTTGTCAGGTTAACAATATCTGACAGCAAATATATCATATGATGGAAATTGCAATGTATCTATGAATCCATGAAGAGGTTTGTTCTCTTGACCAGCTACATGTATTTTTTTCTTTTTTGTCCACAGAACCATCACCAGCTCCACCCCCGACGCGGTCCAGTAGACGATCCACAGAGGCAAAGAAAGAGGCTGATTCGAAAGAGAAGCAACCAACATTCACCATTGCTGAGACTCCCAGATTTGAGGGTCGGGAGTCAGGAAGGAAAGGGCCCACAGTGCCACCACTCCGAATCAAAGTGGCTCATGGTATGCCCAAGGTGGAGAAGAATGAAGAGAAGCATTATGTGATAGAGCCTCCCAAGAGTGAAAACGAGAAACATCCTCTGCAGATTACTGTGAAACTCTCGGAAAGTGGGGCCACAATCAAGACTGCCACAATCAAGAAGCCTTCAGGCGGGGTCAGCAATCCTCCATCTACAACAAGCTCTCTACCTACCACACTGTCGAGCGGGAAGAACCTGACAGGTGGGGAAATGTTCATGAATGATGGCTTGCTCAAGAAGGACAACAATTTGGGTCTGTTCTCAGGCCTACCTCAGAATGAGCACCAGCAGCAAGGTAGTGAACATGAGTCTGGTAAATCCAGCGCTGCAATGTCCCATGCCCCCTCATGGAAACTAGTGGATACCATGGCTGAGGACACCCCTGTAACTCGAACAACTGCTGCCATGCACCCCAAGCAGGCAGCCAAGGCTCAGGCTTCCCAAGAGGCCCAGAGCAATGTTCCACCAGTACCAGCTCTGGTGCAGACTTCTTTATCCCAGCAACCTCCACCTTCATCCACACCATCGTCCATTGCAGGCATTGCCAAGTCTTCTCCAGTCACCCCAGCAACTCCACATGGACTCAAACAACATCCATGGCCACCAGGAATGGGAGATTTACTCCACCAGCCTGGCACTCCAGGACAGCCATCATCCAGCTCCTTGCCACCACATCTCCAGAACTCCTCCCAGTTGCCTTCTCCTCTGTCAAGAGACACTGCCATTTCACTTCAGCGTCCTCCCAGCGCTCACCAAGAGCCAAAGAGGCCACCGAGTGCTCACAGCCAGCCAGTTCTGCGTGGAGATAGGACAGGAAAGGGAGGCAGCAAGCATGGAGGCTTGGAGATGAATCCAGAGATAACCTCAAAAATGGCCACAGAAGCTCAGAAACACCATCAGGTGGGTTTGCTGTTCATAGTAGTAGTCAGGGATGGCAGAATGCAAAAATATTTTGAGAATACTTGAATCAAATCTGAAAAAAAAATATGCATTTTAAGTGATGAAGTAGAAGGGCTGATAAAACAATGCCATTTTGAATAAAGGCCCACAAGTTAATCATGGCATCTGAGCTGCCAGCATATACCATCTTTGTGTTTTAAATAGTTTAGTCCCATCAGTGCTTCCAGTTTCTGTTCTTACAAGTCTCAGTTGATTTGATAAATCTAAAATTGTCTTCATATCTAAATGCTGACAGGAGAATGCTGAAGAGATGGCTGAAGGATATTGGTTGCCTGTTATATGCTTTGAGCTTCGTTGATTACTAAAGAGTCATTTAGGAGACAGGAGAATTTCTTGTAAATTTCAGAGCTCACTAGAACTAGAATTAAGTCACAGCACTCTAAATAATGACAATAAGCAATTCTATGAAATTTTTGCATCTGTCTCTTAAGCCTGAGTATATCAACATTGATTACACCAAATCACCTGTTTGCAATTTCTTAAACACAGGGTCCTTTTGGCTATCCTCCTCACGTGCCACCAGCCCATTCAGGCCAGAGAGCTTTCCTTGTTCCCCCGGACCAACAAGGGATTCCACAGAGTCACCATCCTATGCATTATCCCAACGCCTCTGTGTTCAAGTCTGGTGCGGACACCCACAATGCCAAGTCACCTTCCATTCAGTCTCAGCCAACCCACAAGCTGGGGGCGGAGAGTCGGACCCGCACCCCTCCAGTGACATCAGGAGCGATGTTATATGGGGTGGTATCTGGCCAACCCCATTCACTTTCACCAACGTCAGCAAGTCCAGAAGGACAGGTAACTGTTAGTGTTTTCATTTTGGTTCAGGTCTTTGTCATTTCCTTGTGCATATAGTTTAATCATTTTTAGCTTCATCATCATCTTCATTTCATTAAGACCTTATCAGTAATAATTATAATATGCCATCGTCATCATCATAACTTGGTGGTTTTTTTTTTGTCTCCGATCAGTGCAGTAAGTACTTTTGTTTTTGTTCTGATTGATTTATGATTAACTGGGACAGTCTTTGGAATTTCCCTTTGATATAAAAAGACATACTAGATTCAATCAACTCCGCTTGATCGCACCGCTTTCCAAAGCAAAATGTTCTGTATGAAACTCACAGCCCCATAACAACTTTGTACCATGCTCCTGATTAAGTGGAGTTGACTGCACATACAGAGGAGAAACTATACAGAAGGATGTGAGAAGAGAAAATTTGAGGGTGATGAGACAAGCTGAAAGCCAAAAGGCTGATCTTTGGAAAGCATATCTGACTTTATATTAAACACAGTATTTATTATTGCTTCAGGTGATTGAGAGACTGCCTAACCCTATCAGACAAGGTGAACCAGGCCAGTCTCCCTCTCCTCTCAGTCTTCACCTGCCCGGGTCACATCATGGAGATCCAGCCAATAGGTTCATGAAAGGTATGCATTTTGGGAGGTGCTGGTGTCTGTTTTTGGTTTTAATGAACAGCCCCAGGGAATTGTACAGTAAAAACAATGAAACGGCGTAACCTTTTGTATTGTGGATCAAATGTTCAGTTATGCGTTTGGTATGTGGAGTATATTTAATATACTTTTAATATGACATTAACATGCCGAAGTTTGAAAGCTATCCCTTGCCTTGAAACAGGGTATTGCTTCACAGTGCTTAATTATGAATTTAAGGATGGCTGGCTGGTCTTTGTAAATGGCTGATACCATGGTCTCATTAAAATTTTTATATTTTTCCCCCACTCTTTCTCAACTAATTTATTTCATGTGTATTTTCCAGATGATGGCAGTCACGATGGCCCAGTCCCTCCAGCAGCTCATGGAGAACGAGCACCATCTCGGGAGATTTTATATATGATGGAACAGCAGAGACTGCAACATCACTTGCTACTGGCGGAGGCAGCTGCTCGCAGTGCTGAGGCCGCAAGGAATTCTGGTCCTGATGCAGCTAGGAATATTGCAGCCATGAGAAATCCCCATGACGCTTCCCACAACACTCCTGCAGCTCATGAGACTGGAAGAAAAGGATCCATCCCATCATCCCAAGGCCACAATCAGCCACTCAATCTCACACCTCAGTCGGACTCGCGGGGTTCACAGCCAGACCCATCTCGCTCCACACCCAAATCCACCCCGCCGGCTCCTCAGAGCCCGTTTGCCTTGTCCTACATGGATCGTAAAGGAGATTCTGGTCGACTCCCAGCTAGTGTTGCTAGTGCCTTCATGCAGCCCAGCCCTGGTGGACACAGGGAAGGGATACCTCCTCATTTGTATCCACCAGACCTCCTGACCCATCCTCCATTTGGGATGGTTGGAAGGCTCCCCATTGACCCTCGCAACATGTATGCACCAGGGCAGCAACCGCCTGCACATGTTATGCGAGAAATGGGCCACTTCCCTCCAGGTTTCCCCACAGGAGCACGTTTCCCAGGCTTGGAGCAACACCCGGATAAGAAAGGCGAGCCTGGATATGAAGGCCCGCGCATGCTGAGATCCGAATCACCCAACCACCAGGCATTGAACAGGCAGCTGCAGACAGAACTCATGAGACAGCAGTTGGCACGTATGCCGCAGGAGCTTCCAACGAGAGACAGTCCAGGTGGCATCTTGCAGGTAATACTGAGATTTATCACAGCTTTTGTGTTTATAGAAGGTTCACTCCTAGCAGAGGTTTCTTATAAAGTTACATATATTTGAAGTTTGATAACACACGGACACAACCTTCAAGCCAAATGACTGAGGCTTGTTACCAGAAGTTCTGTGTGATCCAGAATGCCTTTTATATGAACTAAACATTTTGGACTTTTGAAGCCTCCATAACATCTTTTCAGTAGTTATATGAGAATTGCTTATCAAATACATTTGTCACAGACCAGCTCTCATGGTTTTGATCTTTCTTCCTTCCCTTTCAGCGCTACCCTGTAATGTGGCAGGGTGCACTTGCCTTGAAGAATGATAACAGCTACGTTCAGATGCACTTCATTGCTGGCAACCGCCGCTTGCCTAGCCAGGCTCTGCCGCAGCCCATGCAGAGTGGAGCCCTGCCTCCCCTTCGTATCAGCCAGAGGATGAGACTCGAAGCTGCTCAGTTGGAAGGGGTAGCTAAGCGCATGCAGGTAGGTGGCTGAATCTGGATGGCTGTATTTAATATACTACTAATATTAATAAAATATTAATCATAGATTGCATTTATATAGCACTTAATCCCCTAGATGGGCTCTAGGCACTTAGACATATTTACATTCTCTCATGTATGCACAGACACTCCGTTTCAAAGAATACAGTAAGTATACAAACCACAGAAGCACGCACACTCCCTTCTGCCAAAACACACTCGCATGCACGCACACACACACACACACACGCACGCCAAAATGCTGGATGGGACTGTTTCTTTGGGAACACAGAACTCCCCAGGAGTCCACCTAGGATTTTCCCAGCTATGTCAGTATGACCTTTGAAACGTCTGCAATTGATTTTCTAGTGCTGAAGGAACAATAATAATGCAAGCGATTTGGGTACAAATAAATCTTTTGCTCTGTGAAAATCTCTGAGGCACCAAGGCCTCAAAGAAAATGATGAAAAGATATTGACTCCGCAAGATGCTCATTTTGAGGAAAATTTTAGCATCGGATGCAGACATCCATGTAATTTGAAATGGAGAGGTGTACTTGTGGTTGAAAATCACAAATACATAATGGAGATCTATCATCTTTTGTTTCAGTGTGAAGAGGACTACTGCATCCTGATTGCCGTCGCTTGCGGGAGAGACCAGATTGATATTAATCATCAGACCCGGGCCCTCAATGAAGGATTCATTACCTACCTCTTGACAAAACAGGCGGCAGGAATCGTCAATGTACCTCTTCCAGGATCCGAACAGGTGAAGGATTTAAGTAACTTATTGCACCATTTTGGCGCATCAGTAAGAAAATTCCATTTTTTTTTTTCCCTTAACTTTTATGTGAAGTGTTTTTAAACTTCTGAAATTCAGGATATGATTTCAGGAGTGATGAAATTTTAATACTAAGCCGATTCTTGGGTGTTTAAGGGGACCAAACACACATGCAGTAACACTAACTGATGTATTGATTGACAGTTTTGTTTTTTTTGTTTTTTTGCAATTTCAATGGTAGCTGGGTTTGACATTGGTTTGGAAATGGTTTCAGATTTCAGAAGTGTTGTTGTCCTTTGAGATATGGGAAGGAAGAGGTGAAGGCAAATGGTAATTGGAATTAAACAAGGTGTACCATGTCATTTTGTTACATGTCTTTCTTTACCAAGTTTAAAAAATTTTTTCTTTATTCTCACAGGCTGGCTTCGTGGTGCACATCTTTCCTCCTTGTGACTTCGTTGATTCTTCAGTGGCCCAGCAAGGAAGTGTAGCCCTCATGGAACAGCTGAAGGAGGTGCCTCATGCTGTCATTATCATAGCCACCACTTGATCAAAAGTCCATGAGGCACAGCAAGCACTTTCACATGGATTACGGATAACCGGCCCTAATGGGAATTGCGTAATCAAGAAGTGGATTACTCTGAATTCGCCTGAATCAGTCCACCCACTGTGAAGCCCAGTTACGCATTGCACTTTGCATATACTTCACTTGGCACATCATCTACAAGTTTCCATCATGCAAGGAAGGTTGTGAGTTGAAATATGATCAGCAGAACTGGAATTACAATTTGTGAAAGATATTCAGAATGTGAAAAAGAAAAATGAACCCCTTCCTTAAAAGCCTGCTGTTAGAAGACCCTGCCTGAAATTCATTTTGAACCTACGAGCAAAGATCCCACAAGATAAAGATTTTTGGTCTCAGTAATTATGTCTTTTTTGACTCTGATCTAGTGATTGAACTTTCTTTAGACCCATGGTGCTTTTTGAAGACATTCGAGGAAGTTGAGAAAGGTATTGAATGATGTGGCCTGCTGGGATAATAATGTGAAGTTGCATGACTGGATGATGCCTGGAAATCAGATTTTTAAACATCATTTTCTTTTCCTCTGAGAGAGTGTGGTTTGGAACTTTGTGTTGCTCATAGTTTCATTGGCACCCAGGAAATGTGAGCAGTTTATTCTATGGAAATCATACTGTCATTTCAAGCACACTGCAAGAATTTGAAAGACCATTATGGAAAAATCTGTGCAAGTAATTGAAGAGGGGCAAATTGCAAAAGGATACAATTCAGACCAAGCTACACATGAAAATAATAGAGATGAGAAGGGATTGTTGACTTGTGTTTGGCCGTTCTTCTTTCTGGAAGCACACAGGTCAGAGCTGTAAACATGAGAACTATTCATGTAAGGAACTTAGTCAAAATATAGCAACACTGGGCATAGGAGACTTACATAGTACTACTATGCCTGATGATGACATCACCATTCAGTGTTGATTCCTAGGCATCTGTTTTGAAGGAGATCCAATATAAACTCATGCCACCAACTCCACCACATCTCCATGACAAATGTTTGCAAGAAGTGACAATAATTTTAAGGAAAGGCATCATGTTTCTTTTAAGTGAACCCAAGGCCATTCAGTGACTGGAAGGGAAAACTTTACGATGTTAGCCCTCATCAGTGAAAAATATTTACAGTGAGACTGAAAGAATGTTACAGTGTCATTACAGTGTGGAACAGCATGGCCGAATGGTTGCAGTGTTGGACTCAAGATCTAAAGGTGGTGGGTTCGATTCCCGACCACGGTCGTGTTGTAAGTGCCTGGGCAAAGCATTTCATTCACATTTTCCTCAGCCCACCATCTGTAAAATGGGTAATGGGTACCTGGCTATAGGCAGTGAAAAGATGCTATCAGAATGCTAGTGATCAGCGCCTCCAAATGGCAGCGGCACATTATACTCCCCAGGGAGTTGGGAAAATCTATGTGATCTGGCCTGCTGAGGTAATAATAGTGTGAAAATTCATGAGCGTGCATTAGCCTGGATATGAGACTTATAAACTGCATCGCTATTACAGATGCTGGGTACTTCTGAGATGACAATCATCACCACATTTACTGTAACAGCCATGGTGATGACAGCAGCAGTATATGTCCTTGTGTGATCAGGCCTGTAGGGGCAGCAATAGAAAGTTGAGTGAGCAAATGTTGGCCCAGATGCAAGATTTTAAACCTCTCTGATGTTAATTTTACTATGTACCCCTGTGTTTTCCTTTTTTTTGCTCTGTGTGTGTGTGTGTGTGTGTTTTGTTTTTTTTTTGGTCATATATAAAAGTAATACCCAAAATTTTTGTGGGTTTATCAAAATGTTGATCAGATCATGGCCTGTTGATGTGACTTTTATTTTGCTTTTTACATAAATATTTGTGATACAGTTGGCAGGATTATATACTTAGCCGTATCCAGGAACTTTCCCAAAGCTGTGTCAAAAATACTTCTCTGAATTTATTCTTATCCTATTTCCACCCCTGCTGTTCCCCTAAGCTCACATTATTCGTAATAATGCACACCTTGGGAAAGTAACTGGATTTTGCTATGTACATGGTAATATACAAGAATGTCACTTCTGAGGGCCGCTTTTCATATGATATTTATATTCTACAAATACATCTCTAAACATGACTATCTGCTTTTGTTGAAAGTTGTTCATAGCTACTAGGCATACCTATTTGAGGCATGAAGTACGAGCTTAGCAAGTCACTTACTTGCCATAATGCATTAGCATTAGTTAACCTTATGCGTGCCCTTAATGCTTGAGTGTTCCTGATATGGCATTGTTGTGTATTACCAGAGCTTAGATAAATAGGAACTGCATTATTTTATGCAGTCTTCAAAGCATGTGCACCATTAGCATTAAACATACTGCTGATGTTTTCAGCTCTTTGCTTATCTGAGATTGATTCAAGACTTCTGCACTGTTGAAATATTTGGTGAAATAGAGGCCAGATTGGCTTAACTGAAAGCTACATAATCATCAGTTTTCACAGACATAATAAATACCATGTATATATCTCTGAACCCTAAAACAGGCAGAAGAACACCGAAGACCTACATAACTTGCAAGAAACAAGAGGTTAGGAGAGAACCTTCCCATCAATAAGACGGAAACAGGGTACTCCCCTAGTGAAATACAAAAATCAGTAATTGGACCAAGGAAAGAAATGAAAGCTGTAGTCCCCTCAGATAGTTTCAATACCCAAGAGAATGACAAATAAATCTGGATCAAACAGTCAGGACCATTTAACAAATTTAAGTGTCGATCTGCACACTATCTGTTCATAATAATGGTCTCATAGTTAAGGTTGCAAGTGTTTTTGCATTGCTGTTTAGATCCTGTCTTGGAATTGACACCCAGTTGTTTTTACTGCACATCATCCGTGATGACATACATACATATGGAGTGATATACTTCTCTATAAGTCATGTGGAACGCAACTTATGTGTCAACGACAGATTTTGGTCATAAGAAAATGATGTCTGGCACAATTGTACATTCATAAATATCACCATCATCAACAGACTTGCTTCATTTTTGAAGATGATCCTCCACAACTTTTTGGTATCTTGGCAGGACAGAAGTTTGTGGATTCTTCAATGATGAAGTGACGAAGATCTGCTTCATTAACATTTTTCATATGATAAAAATCACATGGACAGTGATGATCTTCTCCATTATCATAACAAATTATGGCTGCATCATTGTTATTGCTGTCATCATCATCATCGTCATCATCATCATTCTTGTTAACTCAGTGTATGAACATCCTAAATCTTATTTCTTTCATGAGAGTTTAGCTGGTCAAAGCAACTATTGTTTATTTTTAAATCTTTTTTCTCAGGGCAAAGAAAACATAAAGGATACTAATCAGTTTTATTTTATCCCTGAAAGAACTTATTCAGAAATACTTGACAGTTGAATACAGAAGCCAGTGGCAAATTTTCCCTCTTGTTGTGAAAGAAGAGAGAAATGTTCTCTGTCTTATTCAGGGGCCCTCTTTGAAGCTTTTCTTTGCATTTCTTTCTTAAGCCAGAAAACTATTGGGATGATCGGAATTCATCATACGCTTACAGGTTTTGTTCATTAGCAAGTTACTTCCTTGTAGCATAGCTGTACATTGTAAGAAGACGATAGAAATGGCCGACCCTTTTCAGCAGCGTTGCTGGAACCAAACGTTGGTTTTCATTTCATTGTAAGATAAGTAAAAAAGAGTAAAAAAAATTATATTTGATTACTAATTATGCTTTGTCTTTGTACATAAGACATGCCGAGTAATACATTGTACAGAACTGGAGGCGTTCCGTGGCTATTTTTGGTTGTAGCATATAAATTTATGTGTACATATAAAGTTTATATATATATAATATACATGTGTATATATATATATATATATGTGAGACTAATATGTCTTTGCGTTTGTGGTTACCTTTCAGCCCGCAGCGCGGGGACAAGCCCTCTCATCATACAGAGGGTCATATATTTAATTCTGCTGACGTTCATTTAACTCATGTCATCACTTCACATTAGCATATTACCAGATTATGTTCCATGTCATCTTAAATGTCATTGCTGTTATTGCTAGTTGTCGTCGATGTCATCATGGTTATTGTGACTTTTCGTCATCTTTTCGTATCACTTGTCGTTTTTGTCATCATCGTTTCCTCATTGTAATTAATATAATTATTATCACTTTTTCTGCAAAGATAATTTTAATTCTAGAAACAGTATGGGAAAGCAGAAAAGTAAAGCAGGATGCTTTAAATTAATCACAGTTTTTCTTTTCAATCATTTTATTTCTTTGATGTCCAGCAGTTTATCTTTATTAAAAGCTAGATGATCTATATTTGTCTTCTACTCTAGCTTACCATTAAACAAATGACAGGAAAGTGTGTCACCTTCTGTTAGACTTCATACATAATTGTTGTTTGTTTATGATGATGAGTAAAATAAAAGAAAACTAAGAGAAAAATATTATGAAAATGTTCCTTGTGGTTTATTTGTTTTTAGATGTGTATGGTTTTAAACAAGAGGTACATGAGTTAGTGGCTCACAAGTTTCCCCAAATTTGCTTGTTGAATGAGAAACTGGACATCACTGTGGAACTTTGATTTTCATATGAAAATGGAAAGGAGAGGCTTATAAACCTTCATTAAAAGCAGAAAAATCTTCTTCACATTATCTTGATAACTTCATAGTTTGTTTCAATTAATTCACCTTATTTTGTATGTCAAAGCAATTTCACCTAATAGAAGGCTAATCAGTGGACAATAAACTTATTTGTCTCCGTCTTAGAGATACCTTCTGTGCGTGAGGTCATTATTAATCCTGAATTTTCAGAGGCAATCTGTGAGGCAGTAACATTTGATGCCTTTTTTGAACCTGCCTAGGTGATTGAAAAATCAAAAACTGAAGAACAAAAAACAGCAACAGAAATTGGAAGAAGATAAAGTATTGAAGAATGATAAAATATGGCTCTCTAAAAGTTTAGCCCTAATCTTTGTCATGATCTTATTACAGTAAATGTCATAGTGGGATATTACAAATGAATGCATCACAAAGAAAGTATGAAGAAGTTATGACATGACGTATCAAAGTGTGAATCTAGATAGACAAATTACAATAGGTGTGAATCATTTCTTCATATTCTCCATGCATGGACTAACTTGAATGTAATGTGTCCAAAATTACCTGTTTGTTTCAAAGTTGTTAAAAATTAATATATTAATTTAAATTAACCTTCAAACAGGCAGCAAGTCATTTATAATATGTTGTGTTATGAATGAGAGTGAGTTTGAATTTGCAGTGTTATTGTGTGGTTAGCATTGCATTTTCTCTGTATTTACATTAGGGCAAACACTGACACAACACTATAGGGACTGGATGCACAATAAATGACCAGGGTTACTCATAACATAAGATCTTGCCAATTTTATTGTAAGCATATCTTCTGATGTTATTAGCCCAACTCTATGCTTTATATCTCAAAGCTATGGGGCAAGGAAGCTGATCTGCATTGCTTCCTGGGTGACATTACTTTGAACTCATGACTTAAATAGTAGAAGAATTTCCAGCTAATCCAATGTAAGAGGGTTGACATAGCAAGTAGCACCAATTGCTTCTTGTGCATATGGCCCTAGACCTTCATTACACAAGTTGGTCATATGAAATAGCATAACTATGATAAACCTAGTGCCCAATTTTGTTTTCATGTATAACAAACCCAAAGAAAGGAGGCCAATGGACTCAGCTGATAAAACTTTAAGTACCTCACTTCTTCCGATGAAACTACTGCTTTCATTGAAACTTCTGTTACAGCAAAACAGCCAAAAACTTTTGAATGAATTTTAAGCTATTAGTTATTTCTGAAATTTGTAGACTTAATATGTATAAAAGTTGTATGGGTTCTCTTCAGTAAGTTCAATACGGCAGTGTTCTAAGGAACAAGAAGTTAGTCAGTGGCTGCCCAGCCACACTAAATCATCATACTTTTAAGAGACACTATTTACACAGACAATGTGTAAACTTTCAGTCTTGGATACAATATCAGTAAATTTTAGCAGGGCATGATTCAGTTCACATTGCTAAAAAAATAAAATCCCGTTAATAATGGTCCTAACCCTTAAACGACAAACCTCAAGAGGCACACCAAGAAAAGTGTACACATGAGGTGCATGAAATGAGTGTTTGTAATCGCTAGGGTTAACTTATAAAGTGTAAAAGATAGTAGGGAGTATAGTTACAGTCAGACTAGGAATGAAAATATTGATACATGTAAACTATTGTTTTTGTAGGATGGCATCTCTAAAAATCAAATCTTTGCAGATTCTGTTTGAGTTTGTTGTGTGCAGACATTCTTTTTTTATTTTCAAAATTTAACAAGTTTCTAGTAGAGCAAACAATAGATGGTTGCATATGCACACAGCATGCTATTATTTCCACCAGTTAGGATACATACTTTCCTTTTCCAGTGACCACTTGAGCTTGAGTCCTTTGCTCTGTTAGAATGTTAGATGGCATAAATTTGAAGGTGTGTCAACATCTTAACTGTTTTCAGTGAATTTGCTTGAATTCTGGATTCAACTCCTGCCCCTAACGTCAGCATAGGCCCTTGAGAGAATCTCAGTATTTTGCCCTTAAATTATCCATGAATCTAAATTACATATCGGCTGCCAGACACTGCTACCGCTTACATCTGTGTGTTTGACTTCCTATCTGTGCAGTATTTTAGGACACATCATCTGAAACTTGGTTTATGGTTAGGGGCAGAATTAGAAAAGAGGAAGCATTGATGAAAAAGTTTCTAGACAATGATAGTGTCAAGGGTCTGTCCTATGGTTCTTTTTTATTTCTTAACCCTGTCCTTAACCCTGCCCCTAAATCCTAAACCAACCTCTAAGTGGGAGTGTCCTGATAAAAATTTTCCAGAGTTCCGAGGTCAGTAAAAGAGTCCAGTGCTGTGCCGTGTGCGAAATGCAACCCTCTATTCACGTTTCAGTCTCTCAAAGCTGCAAGGTGGTACTATAGAAGTGGAAATCTTTATCTTGGGCTTTGTAAAAGTCAGTTTGCAAAGAATATTAAAGTTGATTGCTTGATGTGCAATTTGGCTTGTTGTTTCAGTTGAAGTGATCTCAAAAGAGTTGGCTCTCATGTTGATTCATTGTTTTGCGAAGCAGATTTGCTGTGAATTTTGATATGTACGGAGAGGGAAAGGACACAGCACTTCATGAAAGTCACTGAAGCAGGCAAAAAACAAATAGACTACTCCAAATCACTGGCAGGATTAAAAATCAGACAGGCTGGTTTGGAATGACATAACATTCATGTCAATTTTATTTGAGGAGGGATGTAGGACAAGTTATGGCAAGTCACAATTAAATAATAATTAACAGGAAATTTAACAAATTGATAAGACAGCTTTGGCCTAACACTGTGAAAAATGTCCTTATTGCTTGTGCTTGTGGTGATTCCCAGCAGAAAGACACAGCTTCATATGATATCCTATCCTTTTCACTTCCTGTGATAAATTTTTAGCCAGCAAGTGAAATAAAAAGAAATTGCTTATGAAACGGATACAAACTAGTACTAGATAGGTATCAGACAAAAAATCTACAGAAGGACTTATTCCTACAAGTGACATCACTGACAGAGATGCGCATATGTCTCCACGTGAACCACACTGTGTTTTCTTCAGCATGTCTATGGCAGTCATGCTCATTGACTGTCTGTTCTGTTGCTACATGCTAATTGCTGCACTTTGAGAGTATAAGTCTCCTGCCAATGATGGCGTTTTTCAACACAGTACTTCTAGAATTTTTTATTCTATGAGCAAATACGCTAATTTTATGATTATATTCAGTAGGTATTTGTACTGTTGAGCAATATCTCTTTTTTAAATTCAGTGCTTCTTTAATATTGAATGGATAGTTTACTGTAATAATCATATTGGTATGGCTACATTCATAATATCATAAGTGAATAACTGAGAAGTTTTCTGTTGAGAATATTCGGCGTAAAGCTAACCTGAAATTCAGCTAATGAGTAAACCCTTTGGGTTAAACATATATCTACATGTAATTTATATGAAATGACTATCAAAAAGTACAATTGCAGGAAATGCACCAAAATGTAGGCCTGTCTTTAAGCTGTTGCCCTTAATCCCAACTGTCGCTGCAGCAATTCCACAGAGAGCATTTGTTTACTTGTCCATGGAAACAATATCATTGTTTTTTGGGACAACTCTTTACTTCCCCCATTCCTGTTCAGAGCCCAACTAAATATCTCTCTGCTTTTCTGTGGGGCACTGACACCGTCAATGAAAAACAAACATTCACCCAAGTTTTCAGTAAGCACTATGTAAGTCAAGCCACAGTAGGATTCATAAGCTCTGAAATTGTAGTCAGGCTTCAGAATTTCGCAGAAAGTTAGGCTAAATTTATAACAGTGCTTGATAGTAATCATAGAATCTCTGATGATCTTCATTGATTTTCATGAAGTGCAAAGTACTTTTCTATAATTATAATGTTGTCTGACTGTGGATCCCGATTCTATGAATAGAAACATTTGCTCAACGGGTCGCCATATTGTTATCTGTGTATAATTATGCTGATTTGAAACCAAATATGAATCATGTAACTTAAACTTATAAAATTTAATCATGTTGTCCATCGGGTGCAAGACTGGCAGGTGCCGAAAAGAATAGAGGCATTTCTGGGAATTTCTGCATCAAGAGGATGTGTTTTTAACCCTCTCTGTACCACAATACAGACTCCAGTCTTTGACTGGTACTGGCAGGGTTAAGACCTTTAACATTTTCTTTTAATTTCCCAGATATTGTATGTAAAATGATTTTTCTGTGTAACACTAAGATGTATTTATATATATTTGTATCATCATTAGAAACATACCTCATCAACTGTCCTATAGATTACTTCCTAATACCTACTGTTCTTTTGCTGAAAATTGCTACAGTGTTGCAGTTCTAAAGAATATATGGAACAATACATTGTGACAAATTCTTGGATACCCCCCCCCCCCCCCNACCTCTGCAGTTTCTAATACCTCTAGGGTCAAACAAGTCCTGGGGCCCAAATCATTTCATGTATCCTTCTATATACTTTACTGACATTTCATGACGTTGATCACAGTCACAGGAACACTGTGAATGATAGATGGTGTGCTCTTTGAAATGGACCACTTGTAAATGGGAGTGAAACGGGCTAGAATATAGTCTTCATTTGAATAGAGCGTATGATACAAAAGCCAATGCAGTTCGCTGAAATAGTGCAATCAACCATACTGATGAACTGATTATTCTGAAAGAAATATTATCATAGGTGTTTGAAAAAGCCTTATAATACCCAAAGGAGGCTCATGTGCAGGGGTTCTATCTTTCAGAATAGGGGCCATTGTTGTATATTGGTCATCTTGTGAGGATGGAATATGAGAAATAGGTTGAAGCCTCATGAGAGTGGATGATACTGAATTAAGGAGTATTTTTCAAAAACTCTGTTTATGGCGTTAGAGTGTTTTTCGATATGAAGAGAAATAATGCAGAGGTAGTTATTCTTCTCATGTATAGTCTGTTTATATTCATTCTTAAAATGACATAACTCTTGAAGGAATCCAGATTTCAAGCTCAATTTTGATTTTGATGAAATATTGCAGAATTTCATCTCAGAATACACTACTGATATTCTCAAAGAAAGTGCAGTTAACTTAAGTTCTGAAAAATGTTCTTCAGTTAGTTTAATTATTATAAGTAAGCATCCTTTGATATAAAAGACATTGCAATCCTTATTTCAACCCCTTGTCCAACCATATTTTAACCCATGGGCCAAGTCTGGGCACTCCCATACTCAAGGACTCTAACATTACTTTCAAATTAAGCATAATGTCGGTCTTCACATAGAGGACTGGCTGGCTGACTGACTGACTATACGTCATATATAAACATGGCTGTTCCTATGCGAAGACTGACAATTAGTTAACATTCTCTGTTCTAGATATCTATAGCTGACTGCATGTTAAGACTTCTGTGAGAACAATGATACAACCCTCATATTTGGACAAGCATCCAAAAGTCATTTTCGATCATAGTACTACCCAGAGCCAACACTAAAATTTGAAAATCACCTAAAAATAGGCAGTGATTATGCTTTACTGCAAAATGTGTTTTTAAGGATGGTGATCCCTTTCCAATTTAAGTGTCCTTTTAACTATCAGAGGTAAATACATCACCTGGCAAAACCCTTCATTCAAAATGTAGGAAATTTCACAGATTGTGTTACAGACTGAAAGCACCCTGACCCTTTCCCGAACATATATACCATATATATATGCTTACATGTATACCAGAAAATCAAGAATGGTCAAAGGTTGAAATGAATAAGGTAAAAAGCAGAAGTATGTGTAACAGTTTTGAAACACACAAATGTAGCAAAAAAAGACAACACTTAACAGTTTTCAGGGGCGTATTTGCTGTTAGCTTATTTTATGTGGGCAAACATTGCTACTACATGTAGTTTGATCGCTGTTTGTAAGTTGTCATTGCAAAATTCTTCTGAGTAATCTATAGTAAGTCGATGGTCTACAAGGGCTGTTTTCAAGTTACCATCAATCTATTTCAGAGTTAACCTGACAATTCATGCTAAGATACTTCAGACCCCACTTCCTATCTCCCCCCCCCCCCCCCCCCCCCCCCCNAAAAAAAAAAATTTTTTTTTTAAAAACCAGTAAATCTTCTCATTCAAAATCAGTCTAATTAGATATTTTTCTATTAAACTCAAATTTTACAAAAATTATACTGTTATTCATTTTTCCCTAAGGAGAAAATAGTTCTTTTATTTATTTATATAGGAGAACAGAGAAGGTGACATAAAAATTAAAATCATTTGTTTTGTTGACTTCATTTTGTATTTCCATATTTTTCATTTTCTTTTTGATATTCATTAAGTGGCAGCATTGTAATCCAAGGGAAAGTAATCGTTGCTTTTTGTCTGTCTTTTGTTGTCGGTTTTTTTTTCTGAAAAGAAATTCACTAAATTAATTCAGAACCGTATTTTAGATGTGGCTGACCCTTCCCAGGGGCTAGTCCATTTTTTTTTTCACTGGATGTACAAGATACCACAGTAAACAATTCTCTGAAATGAGGATTACTTCAGATCAGGACTTGGCCTGTATTTCAATTATAGTTGTTTGTCATAGATCTAAATTTTTTCCTGGCTCCTAGGAAGAGTCAACTAATGAATGTCGTTTCGTTACTGTTCCTGTGTTTCAGTTAACACATTTCATTGTTGTTTTTTGTTTTTTTGTTTTGTTTTTTTTTTATTTTTTTTTTCAAAATACAAACATATGAAACAAATAAAAATATAATGTTCCATAGATGAAGGATGAAATAGCATGGACATTGTGAAGAAATTCTGTACATAGTTTATTTTATGCTGAGCCTATGTGATACATGTCACAATTAATTGTCAATAAATCTGTAAGCTATTATGATAATAATCACTGGGGTTATGTTTTGTTTTCTTAACTTTGTCGTTAATTATGCTAGTGTGAATGGGTGTCTACCACGAGTGCATGATGTGTTATATGTGGTGAGAATGCAAGTGGGTGAAGTTTATGCGGCCACGGATTAACCATAAGACAGATAGACAGTTGCCCTAAGGGACCCAAGGGGCACTGCGCATATGAAGGACATGTAACTACTGTGTCATTTTCTATCATGGGCAATTTGTTGCCTACGAGCCCCCGCGCCATGTCAGTCCGCCCCAGAGATTGTATCTGGATGAAGCCTATGTAAAACGAGTGTGTGGATAAGCGAGTGAGCGAGCATGCGTGCTAGTGTGTTTGTGTATGTGTGAGTGTGTGTGTGTGCGCGTGCGTGCGTGCATGCGTGCGTGCGTGTGTGTGGTGTGTGTGTGTGGGGTGGTGGTGGTGGTGGTGGTGGTGGTGGTGTAAGTGATGGTGGTGAGAGGGCGTCTATGAAATGGATAATACTGATAATGTGCTTGCAATTTAACACTATGCATTTTTCTTCTCTCTCTCTCTCTCTCTCTCTTGCACTCTCTCACCCTCTCTCTCTCTCTCTTTGTCTCACACACACACACACACACACACACACACACACACACACACACACACACACACACACTCTCTCTCCTCTCTCTCTCTCTCTCTCTCTCTCTCTCTCTCTCTCTCTCTCTCTCCTTCCATGTCCATCCACCTTAAAATGTATCATTGTCGTGAAATGCACCCGAATCCAGCTCTTCAAGTTTTTTTTCTTAAAAAGTTTCTTTCAAGTTTTGATTTTGATGAACATGTCTCTTCCACGGAACTCTCTCATATTCTTCTCCTTCTTCTCTTTCCGTGGTTCCTTCCTCTCCATTTCTCTACATTCCCCTCAGTATTCATCCTCATCATCTTCTTCATCTTCCTCCTCTTCCTCCTCCTCCTCCTCTTCATCCATGTCCTCCGTCTCCACCGGGGGTGGTATATAGGGTCCCAGCCGTCCTAGGTCAAAGGTGTGGAACATTTCCAGGGAAATGGGTTGGTTTGCCTGAGGATAAAAGAAAGGAACATTCATTCATTCTTTCGTTCGTTCGTTTGTTAATTCATTAATTGATTCATTCTTCCACTCGCTCGCTCGCTCGCTCGCAGGCTCGCTGTTTGTTTTTTATCCCCTCTTTAATTATTTTCCGGTAAACCATAATGTTCCTCTTGGTTGCCGTTGTTTACATCCGTGTGGAGATTTTTTTCATGTTTCTGGTCAGTGAGTGAGTGAGTGAGTGAGTGAGTGAGTGAGTGAGTGAGTGAGTGAGTGAGTGAGTAAGTGAGCGAGTGAGTGAATCAGTCAGTCAGTCAGTCCCACTCCCCTTTCCTGTCCGCCTTCACTCACTCAATCACTGGGCAATTCACTCACTCTCACTCACTCACTCACTCACTCACTCACTCACTCACTCACTCACTCACTCACTCACTCACTCACACAGTTTTTCACTCACTCACTCACTCACTCACTCACTCACTCACTCACTCACTCACTCACTCAACTCACTCACTCACTCACTCACTCACTCACTCACTCACTCGCCCTCCTTCCCTCTCATTTACTCATTGTCTCAATTCCTACCATTTCCTCAGTCCCTCCCTTCCTCTCTCACTCGCTCGAAGCGCAAAACTGCACGGTAGACTACTGATACAAAACTGTATATTAAAAAAAGAAAACTAAAGCCCTGTGCAGCATAGAAACTACATGTATTCAGCCTGCCTGCCATCCAAAGCTCCTTAGGTTATTCAGCGTGAAATTTTGCTTTTTACCTCAAATCTCTTTTTCAGCTCCTCAGCAATTTTCTTCTCTCTGAGGACTTTGAAAACCCTATAGAGAGCTTTGAATCTCTTCTGGGGTGGGCGTTTGGTGGTCCGGGATAGCCAATACTCAATGATAGACTTAGTGACACTGAAACGTTCTTGGTCTGTTGTGTCTGGTTGTAGAATACCCTGGGGGGTGGAGTGGATGGCTGTAGCAGTGGTGGTTCTGATGGTGGTGGTGATGATGATGGTGGTGATGGTGGTGATGGTGGTGATGGCGTTAGAGATGTGGCTGTGGCGGTTGTAGTGGGGATGATAAGTACTGGGCTAATGCTAGTGCTAGTGTGATAGTAGAAGCTTGGTCCATTGTATCTAGTTGAATAAACGTTAAGGGATGGATGAATCATAATGTAGTGGCTGTAGCAGTAGTGGTGCTGGTGGTGGTGGTGATGATGGTGGTAGAAGTGATAGTGGCGGTGGTGGTTGCTGTGGAGGTAGAAACTACTTGGTGAGGTAATTTTAGTCTGCCAGTAGAAGCTTGGTCTGTTGTGACTGGTTGAATAAATACTCTAGGGGATGGATGGATGTGATGGCTGTAGCAGTAGTAGTGGTGGTGATGATGATGATGATGGTGGTTATGATAGTGGTGGTGGTGGTTGCATTGAGGTAATAACTACTGTAGTAATGGTAGTGCTGGTGTGTCAGTTGAAGCTTGGTCTACTGCGTGTGGTTAAATAAATGCTTAGGAGATGGATGAATGTGAATGACGTATCCCTGGTGGATGAGATGAGGAAAATGATGGCGGTGGTCATAGCAGTGGTGGTGATGACAGAGGTGGCAGCAAAGGCAGTGATGGTGATGATCATGATGGTAGTCAAAACAGTGCTGATGGTGGTTGTGGATCTGATGACTAATGCTAGAAATGATGACGGAAGCCCACGTAGTCGTCAGTGTTGGAAGATGACAGGGCAATAATCATCCTGAGCTTAGGAAAAGGCTAGGGTTATAGGGGCAGTGTTGAAGGTATCGTTATGAAAGAAAAAGCAACGTTGGATATTATAATTGTCTAAGAACTTTCTTAATATATATGCTTTCTTTGTTCTAACCCTGCCCCTGACCCTAAACCAAGATGTAGGTGGCAGAATCCCAGGATACTACGGATGGGGATGTGGGGAGGTGGNGTGGGGGGGGGGGGGGGGGGGGGCTCCTATTGCATGATAAGGACGAAAATTATTTATATCGATGATGAGTATAGAAATGATGATAATGTTTCAGGCTGAGATGCAGTCATCAGCTATGGATAAGCTTGATGGCGATGTCGATAATGATATGGACTAGGGGATCACAATCGGATGTTAGAGTGATAACAGTGATGATAATGGTGATGATGATAGTGATGATACTGGTCGTGATGATACTGATGGTAATGAGGCTGGCAGTAATGATGATGTAAACGATGATAATGATGATGATGATGGTAATGGCCAGGTTGGTGATATGATGGTGATGATAATGATGCTGGAGACTGGAGATAATAATGGTGGTGCTGATGACAATGGTGTAATGATAATGATGATGACAAGTGATCAAGAGGATGGTGATGACTTGGCGATGATGGTGGTGGATATATTGATGGTGACGGCAGTCATGAAGGTAAATAATGAAGATTGTGATGACGATCATCATAACGATGATGCTGGGTTGAAGATGATGAAAGTCATGATGATGATGGTGGTGGTGATGAGAATGATGACGATGATCACCACGAGAACGACATCTCATCTAGATACATCTAACCAACCTTTGGAGCCACTTTGTACATCAAGTTATGCAATGTCAGGGTCGGAATATTCAGCATCATTCCCAGGCACAGTCCGTTTACCCCAATGGCGCCGACACCGAAGGCAAATTCTTGCATGCTCAGATCAGAGAAGAACGTCTGGGACGTGAGAAGCCTCCGTTATCTTCCATATCGTCCTACTTATCATCTTCATCATTGTCATTTTCATCGTCATCAGTATAGAGCTAGTCTAATCTTTGTCAACCGCATCCGCCACATCATGTCTATCACCAGCACCATCAACGTCGATTTTGTCATCAGCAGTCACAGCAACGTAGACTAGATAGTTGTTGTCGTCACCACCACCAAGATCACTATCACCATCATCATCATCGCTTTTATTTTCGTCCACATCATCGTCGTCGTCGTCGTCTTTTGATTTGTCCCAGTACCACCACAATAGAAACAACAGTAGCAACATCATAATAGTTAGACTAGGTCTAGAACCTAGACTAGATCTAGCCTATCTAGCTTACAACTGGCTCGGGTTCTCGATCTCCATCCGTTGAAGTCATGTTTCACTTTCAACAGTTCAAGTTCAAACGATACTTTGAATGTGCTTGATTTCACTACCCTCCAGTCGGTTAAAAAAATCATCGACTTCCTCAGATCTGTCGTGACTGTTCTACTGCTGCAAATATCGAAAGTATATATCCTTCAAAGAAAACCTTTGTCAAGCAAGCGCTAGGCTATGGCGCCAGGCAACTGATACAGTTCAATGCATGCTTTTGTCATCTGTGCTATGCTGTGCATTCGTTTTCCCGTTTCTGATGTTGGTGCGCAAGCACTAGGAAGGCTGCGTGTCAGGGGTAAATCTCTGTACCATAGCATCTAAAAATGTTCTCTGTAGTATAACACTGCAAGTTACTAAACTATATACGTATATATTAGGGGAAGTTGCTATTGACAAGGTATCTTTCCTAAAGCATTTACAACCTGACCATGGCGGAAATCGAACTCACAATTTTTGGATGTTGAGTCCAACTCCGTAACCAAGGTTTTATGTAGACTGGCGCTCATCTGAACGTTGTTCGCCGAACGCCAGTCGAGTTGATATGTACTGAACTTGATCAGACGGATTTCCTTGACTTCGAACGCAAACTCGATTTGAACTGTGAATCGAACTCAATCGTTATACTGTACTTTAGAAATTGGCAGCGGAGTTCATCGAAACAATTCAAGCATTGGTAGCAGCATGGCAAATGACACAGGACAGGAGATTTTATATATATAAACAATATTAGGTGTTGTATTTTATTATTATGGTCAGACAAACTACCAGTTGCCGTGTCCGGAAAGACGCTCTGTTAAAGGAGGAGATGAGCGCACTTAAGGTCAGTATCCTGCAGTTCAATTTCAGGACACCGAACGACACCTGCGCGGCATTTCATGTTCAGGTCATGAGATAATAAATGTCACCCATACAGTCAAGAGCGTATACTACTGTAGAAGCGACATGTTCTCAGGAAAATAAACAAGAACAGAAGCAGTGAATACAGTCTACCATAAATCAATGAAACACGGCATGCATAATATGTAGCTAGTTACTGTATGGATACGTTTTCCCATATCTTGGGATGAACCCAGAAAGATTTTGTCACTTACTCAGGACCTGGGCACTGCGTGTTACCAACGTGAATCCTACAAAAAAAAATGTTCATATTTTTGTGTGTGGGCGTGTATACGTGTGTGTGTGTGTGTGTGACTGTGTGTGTGTGTATGTGTGTGTGTGTGTGTGTGTGTGTGTGTGTGTGTGTGTGTGTTTATGTGTGTGTTTATATTGTGTGTGGTCCCTCCCCCCTACACAGCCCATATTCATTATACGGTAGTACCCATTTTTTGGTTTAAATTTCACTGTGAGCGAACTCTATATCGTCACAACCATAGGCAGATTGCCTATCTCACAGACAGGCAGTTTACAAACTGAGTTAAATTTTACAGCCCAATATACCCATCAAATGTTTCAGTTTCAGACAAAGTAAATCACAAAGCCATTGGTTAAAAAATAACACAGAAGCTTGAAGTTGGCGTTAATTTCTTGCGTCGTCTAATACAGATTTCTTCCTATCCTGAAAAATTCACACAAATAAGATAGGCGAACTACCTATGACTGTGACAATATGGATCCTATGTGAAAGATCCATGTTCGAATACTGGCAGAGGCAACACTTCAATTTCTATCTTTAGTGTATGCTCTAGCTTTACGTCTGCCGATGATAAAATACAATTCCAGCCGCAGACTTTCCAGATGATCGTCAGTTTCAGCGTGGGTTGCCTTAACCCTCGTGACGCTACAATGGAACAAGTTTTCATTTTCGCTCCACTTCACTGGGACCTTACTGTAGAATAGATTCGCATGCCAGCGCCAAACGTGTGAGGCGGCAGTCGACTTTTGCAGCCCGGTGTCAGCTGATCGGCCAGCAGACAACACGTGCAACGGTCATTATCCGTAACAATAGTCAGGCGGCCAGCAGGAGGCTGGACCCGAACCGCCTTGCGCTACTAGAGTTAGTTTCACATTTTTTTTTTCTACCCCTGAAATTAGTTTCGTAAACGGCCCGATGCGGGCTTACATTATGAGCCTAATGTTTCATGTTTACGTATACTTACAAATTAAAATGCTACTCATATCTTTGCACTGAGGATACATCACTGAGGGATAGGATAATCTATAGATCTAACCTACATATTAAAAATAGTTCTACTTCTGAGCTCGTGTGAACCAACAGATGCTTCATCTTATCTGGTCTTGCGTAATCTTAAGGCCAAGTCTATATAATAATGATATGCTGTCTCTTTCAAATCTTCTACTCTGAGACAGAAATTTACCTTCGACTAGATCTATACATCACCAAGAAAGAGAAACGAGGACAAAGATGCTGGCTAAAATGATAGCATTGCTCTTGTTGATATCACTTGCCTCTCTTACGTCATCGCAAGGTAATGTTACTCTTCTTTTTTTCTCTCGTTCTCTACTTCAGCTTCCACTAGAAGTTTGCTTAAGCAAATGAATTTTTGTTGGCTTACCAAATATTTTGCTTGGCTTTTTTTTTTGTTTTCTATTTTTGGGGAAAAGGAAGGGATATTCCTCACATATTTTCATCAGCTTCTAACGTAATGCCACCATCTGGCTTCTTCAGCAATGTTCTGTGGGCTTTTCTCATATGAATTTTTTGTTAGCTTCTCGAAAAAGAATGTACCTTGACCCTCGCCAGTTAGCAGTGTGTTGTTATACACGATGTGTCTGTGGTTCCTTTCAATAATTGTTTCAGCTTCTTGAATAAGATTATATTTTAATTTCGTGGCTTTTCTGTAATGTGATTTTACAAAAACACACGGTCATAACATAAAAAACAAAAACTGGAAATTGGAACGATTAAATCGTGCCCAGCATTTCTGTTATTTCAGTATTTGCCCTATTATACATATATTATATAGCGTTGTGTGATAAATTAGCAGCATTCCGAAACGGCAGTTTTCTTCCTGTATATTATTATGGTAAAGCAATAGAAAGCAATATAATCATCTCAAGCCGAAACTCAATGCCAACAGCTAGCTGCCATGAAGTTTCTAAAATAAAAATGTACTGCGTCTTTTACGGTTACACACCCCAAATATATTTGCTGTAGGCCTATTTATTTACTATGTGGCTGCCGTCACTCCAGACTAAATTGTTGTTGGTTATTCCCACTCAGTAACGGAGATAAGCATATGATCTTAAAAAAAAAAACAACCATCATTTTTAATAGCCAAATGACAAGTAAGGTTTCTTTGCTGTGTCTCCTCGTTTGACCCACCCCATGAAAAGCCATTTGAGTCCTCAGGCTACTTCAAGAGAACAGCGGGTTAGCTCATTGGCACCCCCTATCTTTTCAAACCTCTGACCTGAAATAGTGCTGCTTTAATTCAGTTTCAACTGGCCAGGGAAGTGACAAATGCATTAGAACAGGTCACAGCTAAGGTCACTGGGCCCCTAAGAGGGAGAGACAAAATGATGTGATAAATGGATCACCCTTCTCTAGAAGTCCAACTCAATTGACCTCAAAATTAATGCGCGTGTATGACATTCTACTATGCTTATCTGTACTGCAGCATCGCGATAGTTTGCACAAGATTCATTACGTCATTACTTCAAATACAGATGTCCCAATTTTACGCAACGTTCATGATCATCTAGATCTAGTCCCTTTCTGACCACAGAGTGCTCTTTTTGATGTAATAAAAACGTCTAGGGATTACTTTTTGCGAACAAAAGCGTATGTCTCGAGGTAACATAATTTATTATATTATTATACCCACCATAGCGGGTTTAGACATAATGAAACCCAAAGCTGTAGGGAGGCTGGAGGTCTCTGGTTAACAAAAAAAAAAAAATTACATATGAAGGCTTCGCTTCATTGCATGTCACAAAATGTAGAAACATTCACTGTAAAGAAGAATTCCAGTGGTGGCACATTTTCCGGTTGTTTGTCAGTTACCACTCAGTAACAAAGTAATTGAAATTAAGAATACAAATTAAAGGTTTATCAAATCAGTGACTTACAATATGCTTGGTAACGTACGTTGGTTTTCTTATTATGCATTCCCTGATTTGCATGATACTATTAGTACTGGAGGGATTTTTTTTTTTTCTAAAAAATTATTTTTCTGAAATTTTGTGAACCTCTCTAAGCGGTAGCTTGGTTAGTTTATGCCTAAATCCGGCATTGACTAGTCAGAGTCAGTACATAGTCTAGCAACAACAGCCCCATCTTTGTGCTCAAACGTCTACGCCCCTGATTGCCAGATGTCGGTGATCCGGATGATCTGTGTTGTGCAACGGAACTGGGATTCCCATGACGCAAAAGCTCGAATCTTGATTGCAAGATTATGCGGCCTCAGCTTTTCTTAAACAAAAAAAAAGAAAAACACCAAGGGATATGAACAAAGCCTACGGGAAACAGAGATTAGAAGTAAAGAGAAAGGAAGAGAAAGAATAATCAAGGCCGTGGTTTATCGGAATGAAAGAATGAATCTCTATCCAAAATTGAAAAGGAAGGACAATAAGAACCGGGTGGGGGAGGGGGAGAATGAGAGGTTAAGGAAGATGCGGATGAAACGGAACAGTAACAATAAAAAATTCCCGTGAACAGCTATGAACTTCCTGTGCTGCATCATCATTCTTATCTCGCGGTGGGATAGATTTTTTTTTTATTTTCTGTGTTGGCTTCAGCCTAGTTTCACTCTAACCCAGTAAAGAGACAACATTCATGCACGGAGGTTTAGACTTCTTGATAAAATATTCATATAGGAGTATATAATAGCCTATATTATTTTATTATGTTGTTAAATATTTGCTGGGGTGGGGAGGTCCAAGCGCTAGTCCGGAAATGGAGGCGGCACTCAAACTCATGCCACAAATCTATCCCTTTTTAAACTGCTCTTATTGTTATCAGATATATCGAGGATTTGACCTCATGATGCCAGCTTGGCAACTTTATACTGTAAATGTTAGGTCCTACTCGACTGGAAACCTGGCAAGCATAGCTTTTTAACTGCCTTTTACTGTCGCGTGACTGCATGTTCTCATTCCATTACTTCAATGCACAAAAGGGTCTCTCTAAATCTCCTGGAGCTTCCAGAGCCACCAGACCCGGAACCAACGAAAAATGTTTCAGAGATCCTTCCTCGAAAGTTGCAGATGATTTGTCAAATCTGAGATCCCTTAATTAAACGATGTAAATTTCTATACGGAGCTGACAAATCCAGCCACTTTATGTTTATAAATTAGATTTATTATATATTAGATAAATGTAGGTCCGCCACGACCATCACCACCACCACCTCCATCAATACAACACATTCTGCTTTACAGAGAACACGATGACAACAGCAAGTGAGGTAGCAGCAACAAAGGAACCCGTGTTGCCATCTTGCGAGAAGGAAGCTGAAGGCACCTGCCTTAATATTCACTCTAGGATATATTGTCCACAGAAGCTCAACGCCACGTGCGGAGACCAGCTTCTGTACTGCTGTAAACTCTTTTAAGTTAAAACTTAAACTAAAAACTGAAAGACGTTCGACTGTGGACAGGCTAATTCCACGCTTGCGTGCCACGTATAGCTTGAAGAAGAGATTGCATCGAAGGTATCCACACACACACACAGTTTCCACTGCCGCATGGTTGTAAATTGTTTAACCATAGTCTGTCTTGTAAAGAACAATAGGTCTACCTGAGAAGTTCCAAAATAAATACAGTATAAGATTTTTTAATCGTGGCGTTTTGCTTCTTACGATGTCGGCTGGTATTTGTGTGAGGAAGGTTAAGATGAGTAGCCCTTTGTTGTATACTTGCTCCAATTTACACCATTCAGTGAATAGATGAATGGTACATAATTTCAGCTTGATGTTAGACTGCTATTCTGCTGTGTTGTGATGAAAATGCATATGCCCAGCGTCCATTCTGTATCTAAGAGCATGTAATATGCCTTTTTGTTTCAAAGGGGCAAAAGTCCATTGTACAGACCACTTCGGAATAAGACCTAAACAGTCACGTGATTTCCGAAATTTTGGACAACATGGTGACACACGGCTACCGCCCTACGGAAATAAGTAAGATGCTTTCGTCAAGATGGTATAGGACTTGCACGATCAGAAGGAGTATACTTGGTATAAGGTCCATGAGTTGAGACAGATATTGTCCTTTTTGAAGCATTTGGAGTGCTCCAGCATATTCTGAGGTCGATGTAAAGCATCCAGTGCAAAGTGTACGTCATGAAGGAAGCCCACATTTTGCCCTCCATAAAGTCAAAAAGTAGAGCGGGGAGAGCTAATGACCTTTGTCCTACATCACATGTAGTGGGGTACTATTGAACTACATCTATCATACCTACCTTAAGATTAAAGCTGAAGTGTGCATGGCTGTGGCTGGTGAAAGAGGAGTCTCTTAGTTCGGAGAAGGATAATCTTTGCACCCTCAATGTCATAAAACCAAGCAAATTATTAAATAAAGCCTTTTTTTTTTTTAAATTGCAGTTTACTGCAGTTTGCACTAGACCAGAAAATTATTCACAAAATGCCTTAGGTGAAGATGCTACTACCCGAACTTGACATGTTATTCTCAGGTCGAAAGCAAACGAAAAAAATGGTACTGGATTCCAAGTAAAACAAAGATCTTCCATTATACATTGTATAATATGGACGTGCTGCTGTACGGCTGCATTGTATATCAAGAATATCAGAGGATGTTTGTATGGAGGTGGTTCGTAGTCTAACTCATACTGCCATATCATATTAGAACTGATCCCTGCTTTACACCTACTTTTTAATCATTACGCTTTGGTGACTAAGACGCTTGCTGACCCATCTAATGCTTTTTCCCCCCAAATATACCGAACAGCACAAATAAGAACCCCTTATAACTTTTGAACATCTGTATTTGTCCAACGGAACAACAACTATTGTTCATTTCAGGTTGGACATGCTTTTGTTTCAGATCTTCCTAATCCTCTTGCATAGTAACGGACATCAAACTTTAACTTCAAAATTATTTCGAATTCACGTCTTTAACAAGAAAAAGTGCAAGTTTTTATTTGTGCTGCTCGGTACATTTGAAATTCTGCTCCACAGAAAAGGAACCAGTTCAGGTTGCTCAGTACGGACAAGAACAAGAAAAAGCATCGGCTGGAGTACAACAGCCACCACCACAACAACAACAACAACAACAACTGTCGTTACCACCATGTAATACTACAGAAGGCGGAACTTGCCTCGCCAACTCCTCTACCATCCACTGTCCACAGAAAATCAACGCCACCTGTGAAAACCCATTGGATTATTGCTGTAAACTTCATCCTGTGAAGACTTCCACTGAAATAGACCAGAAAAGCGGTGGACGTGCTGCAGAATCAATCATCCAGTGAGAGTAAAGGGGGACAATGTACCTTCAAATAGTCCCATATCCACTGCCCGCTCAAACTGGAGGCTGCATGTGAACAAGAAATGGACCACTACTGTAAATTCTAACATACACGAGCAGAAAATATGAGAACGTTTCACTTACTTCATGAGGTACATCCTGATTAGCTTCTCAGGTTTCAACTTAACATTAATTTCTTCTCTGACCAAAGTATCATAAATGCTCGTATTCAGATACATGTACTCGTGAAAATGTACTATCTGCGTTTTAGATCAAGAAACATTGCCTGATGTTCTTCATTTAGACAAAGATTATTTCTGGCATGTTTAGAAGTCTATGAAAGTCTCCGAATACAGCAGATCACTCGATATCGAGGGGACTATGAATACCACTCAATTACCAATTTGCATATACGAATGGAAGTCAGAGAAAGCTCCATTCCTTTTCTTAATTTAATGTTTGGAAACGTTTCATCCCACATGGAACCGTGTTACTGGCGATTTCGCCAGAATTAGTCAAATTAGACATACATCTGACCCTGAGCTTGCTAATCCCACCCCTTCCTATTATCTCTGTGACACTTTCCTTCGCAGGCGTGAAAAACACTGAAATGGCACCAGAAGCCCAACCAAAGTGTGAAAAGATAAGCGGCGCAGTGTGTCTGGCAAAAACCTCTGCCATTGCCTGCCCCAAGAGAATCGACGCCACCTGTGAATCTCCACAACTATATTGCTGTCACTTTAGCAATACTGATACATCTACTGAAACAGCCCCGAACCCAACCCCTCTTGAACCACAGTGTGAAAACCTAAGCGGCTGCGCATGCGTGCCCAAATCTTCCAACATCTTCTGTGCCCAGAAAATCTTCAACGCCATCTGTGAAAACCCGGCCGATTACTGTTGCCACATTGGCTATTAATCCGGACGAAGTTCACATTTCCGTGGTAGACAAATCTGCACAGTGACTCCCAAATCGGCCGTGACTGAACTGAAATGAAAAAATCCCTACCTACTGCACTTGATCTCACATTTCTGTCTGCAAAATCTTGATCCTCCGAATTACCATGTTTGAATAAAAGGGATGGAAGTATCATATTGTGAATCTGTAAAATGAGTTCATAAACAGTTTGAATAATTGATCTCAAAATTTCAAAGAAAGATGTAAACGGAACATCCAATATGCTCTGCAAGTCTTCGGATGTTTAATGAGGAGTAAACATTTCCAACACGAGCTTATAATTAGCCTATAGCACGAAATACATGAGTCATCGGCAGAGCCTGTTTATTCACTCTTTATATTTTACATGACGTAAAAATTCACATAATTGCTGAGACTTTATGATTGCATTAGCAACTTTTGCTTGTTTACAGCTTACATTATTCAGTGTGATGAAACTGTTCTGTGACTAATTTTTAAAAAGAGGATCGTATTGTCAGTCTTGTAACTAATATTTAAGTTCAGGAATGTAGCCTCTTAACTACTGGAATGTAGCTTCTGTCCTGTACCGTAATTAACTACATCAATGTAGCGTCGGTCCTGTGACTAATATTTACCCACAGGAATATAACATCAGTCCTGTAACTACTTTTTAAACAGGAATGTAGCTTGTCATGTTACTATAGTATTAACTAGAGAAATATAGCTAATATTTAACTAACACAAGAATGTTGCGCCAGTACTGAGACCCATAATTAACTATAGTCTAGGAATGTGATGTCAGTCCTGTGTATTTTAACTGCAGATTTGTAGCATCAGTCTTGTAACTTTCATCTGTTTACAAAACTGTAACATCACAATGACAATTCACAGTGGATAAGGAAACTGTTATACTGAAGTCAAAAGAGAAACACGACTGTGTTATCCCCAGTGTCTTCAAAGATACTGTTCATTGCTTTCATTGGAGCAACATTGACTTGTAAAGTTCTATAGTCATTTGAAATTAGCTGACCCAGTGTTATGATAATACAGGATTAAATAACACAAACTTGAAAAAGCTTAATAAGTATTTGACAACAAGTTTTAACATTAAACGAATGGGAACTATTCAAAACCTATGATATTTGACCCTCTTCATTTACAGACCCTCCCTGTCAAGACACGGCAGGTCAGTTCTGCCTTTCCCAGTTTTCCATGATTGCTTGTCCAGAGAAAGTCAGTGGAACTTGCGATGGTCCAGATCAATACTGCTGCAAACTCCACATGATTTCCACTGATGTCAAACTCCCAGAATAGGGCGGCACTTAAGCATAACGCCATACCGGATCCATCAGCATGTGAAAGTGATAGTGCCTTTATGTTGTCTTTACTCTGCATGCAGAACATTGCTGCTACTTGTGACAAGGAGCTATACTATAGGCGTAAACTTTAGATGTAGATCTAATGCAAGATAGAAACGGAACATTTTTTTAGCAAGTGCTTCAGTCTCAGCACATTCTCATTCTCTCCTCTCCTCGCAGCAAGTCTCTTGAGCACTTTCTCCCTCTGCCCTACCTTATGCAAGCATGTTCTAATCTGAATGTGTCCATTTACTTTCTACTGCTATAAACTTAAAGGTTCACAAAAGGTGTTGAATATTAAGCAGGCACTGGTCATCAGACTTTAAATTAATAAACAGTTTGAGATTAAACAGAACCAATTCAAATATTTCAAAATACGTGTGTGGTACTCTTTATATGTAGCTGAATATTAAATCTATGATTGTGTAGACATGAAACGGTAGTGCGCTTGATGCTGGTAATAATATCAATGCTGAAGACAATGTGATACTTTTCTCTCTCTCACTTCATTTCTAAAATGAAAACTCTCTGTGTTCCACCAAAATTCCCAAATCCATTTTACCAGAGGTGCAAGTGAAAGTGGTCTTTGTTGCTCTTTAAAACCATTCACCCTACAGAGTGCTCTCTAAAACCATAACAATTCACCATTTTGCAGTGGAAGCAACAAAATGAATTCTGTGCCATATTCTGGAGTAAGGTTAGTTCTGGGGTAACAAGGTAAAATGTGGATGCTTTGTGGTTCAGATAGCAACCAATCCTAAAAGCAGAGAAAAAAAAAAAAAGAACAAATGCTGAGGGTGCTGAAAACAGAAAGTAAGGGATGTAACTGGTCCAGGATGAGAACGGTGAACAAATTTTCAGACTGCTGAGGCAGATATGACAGTTGCTAAGGATTGGCCGACTACTGAATGCTACTATGACTACTAACAACAGCAGTAAAGTTGAAATCCTGTGGTTTTCAAAATAAGGCCCGAAGGGCATGGCAGTTATTACATCCCCACTGAGTTTACAATATTATGAAAATCATTTACTGTATCCTCTCCTTCTATAGAAAAAGACTGTATATCAAAACCACAATTTTATAGAAGCAAAAAAAAATCTCCTGTTTCTCCTTCCCTTTATCAATTAATCAATGGCAAATACAGCAGGTTATCTCAGGAACTACAAAAGCTAGAAGAGGAATATTCCAGATGGAAAGATAGAGATGAGTAAGATGAATCTGACCTCACTAGGTGTATGTGATCTATTTCTACATTATACTGTTAGAACACATACGTAACAAGTATACTACAACCCAGACCAACAATCACAAAAGGAAGCAACAGAAGCCCAGTGTGTACACTGAATTCTTTTAATGAATGACTATGATAAAGGTGTATGTGAAGACACCAAACATTTAGCTGAATCATGCAACTTGTAACACAGAGAACCCATTTCAACAGGAACAAAGATCAGGACAACTTAATGAAAGGCCAGAAAAATTCTTCAATTATTCTGCTATATCAATACACCGTCCAGATATTTATGTGGTTGATTGTACTTTCTTTTGCAACCTTTGCCATGATCCGTTGAGGCTGCATCTTAAGTAGCCTTGACTGAATGTTTCAATGTTAATTTTCAAAAAAGCCCGGAACTTCCTGCAACCTGGAATCTCTGTGTTACAGCTAAGACAGACAATGAACATATCATTGACTGCCTTCCACAAAATGTCTCTAATACATAACAGAATAATACATACTGATACAGTGTTGGAACCCTTCATCTGAGTCTATAGACTACAGATCATCACAAAGGTCATAGCAGTTACATTAATAGTCAGTTACAAATGATGACAGTGAAGAAAAGGTGAAAAGAAAATGACCTGATGCTAATAAATTATCCTGTACCGAGGGGTCTATGAATCTTCTGTTGTTCTGTATTAAAGCAGATAGATCCAAAAGCTGTTACATGCAAACTACAGCTACTTAACCTTTAGCAAATCATGTCGATGTTACATTAACCAAGTCCAGATCAAAAAATGTAACTGAAAGTCCACCTCTTCAGGGCAACCAACAAGTTTGATCCATTTCATTATGATTAATTTTCTGTCTGTGATGTCCTTTCCATTCTGTGATTTATTCTTCACAACAGTTTGCCTTTAACAAAGAAAACATTTAAATAGACTGTCACACTGAATATTATCAGGAATATTGCACAGTGGTTAAGTGAGATATCTGCTAAGACAACAAAAATTACCTTTATTTCATTTCTATTTTCTACAGATAATGCCATTCACCACTTAGTCTGGAGTTCTTACAAGTAACAAATGGTATTCTCTAACTGAGAGGTTAAAGGTACAATAGCTCTTGTATGTGAAAACTGTTCTCCTAATATGAAGTTAAAGATTTAAAAGGTGGAATGGGTAAGGTACATAACAATTCATGCACTTGCAAAATACATTTCATCTATTTGGTCTCTTTCATCAGAAAATGAATGAATCCAAAAAAAAAAAAAATTGTACAAACTGTTTAATGGAACACCACAAGAGTCATCCCTTTTCCTTTGCATGTCATAAAATAAAAAAACAAAAACTGTGATAAAGAGGCTCTCAATAAACTACTGGGGAATGTCCCTATAAGTCCAGGGTGGAGGGGATGGAGGGCACAGACCCTGCCAAGTAAAGTGAGAGGTAACCTTCTCTCTTCTCCCACCACATCCACACAAGACAGCCCACCTTGGTGGACAATAAATGAAGGCGAGAGGAGGAAACTAAACAGGTTCACCTCAAAAGCTTGATTTATATCAATCTTCATTCACAAAGAACAATGTTGAAATTCACCTAGTCTTTGGTGGGAAGCCTGCATGAACTTGAAAACAAGTAAAGACTGACGTTACAGTCTTTGGTTAACAACTTTGTATGCATTTTAAAAGAAAACAATGTGAGTCTGCAGTTTAAAATTATGATGATGACTAACATGATGACTATGATTTTTTCACAATACTACCCAAAAGTGCAAAAACTTACCAACGTTAATCTGACATACTGGGAAAAAGATTGGGCTGATCTAACATCATCTACTACAAGATGACTTGTGAAGTCACAAACGAAAGGGGAGAAAGCTAGGGGAAAAAGGGTTACAAGTGTTGGGATTGACAGGGGATGAGGTACAGAAGGGACTATATTATTAGATATAGCATTAAAAATGATCAGTTGAGTGACTCAAGTCTAAATCACTGAAGGCGTAAGAGGACAAACAGCTGGGAGAACTGACAAAAACTGACTCTTCAAGACACAGACAATGATGAAAAAGTGTCCTCATATCACATGTGGCAACAGTGTCAAATCAAAGATGAAGGCAAGCCACCGCAGTGGAAAGCTTTAAAGTCAAAACAAGCTTTGCTCATCACATCACACAGTCAGAGCATTTCAGTCCTTCAAATAGCATGGTTTTGTCTAAGATTAAAAATGTGTGCGGGTTTGGGTATTCATGAAACCATATTGCTAAACATGAATTTCATTTTCTCTGAATGCCACAATAAATAGAACAGCACAATTGAAAGAGGGGATCCGTACACATATGAAACAGGCTTCCAACAATCCTAGACAGGGGAATGCCACTCACTTTTCATGAAATTTCTCTGAACTTTCACTGGTATCACATCAGTTTCTGTATTTCACCTGGATGAAACATCCCTACTCGTAACTGCATAACTACAAAAGTGTATATCGAGGGGTGCCTGTGCCAAGTCCTTATCTATTATATAATTCATATAATGATACGGTCTTTATGCAGGCATCCCTCGATATGCAGAGAAAGAATGTCAAAACCTGCACTCACAGCAAACAAGAACCAGACAAATAAGACTGAAAAGTTCTTTACATTTTTTGTTTTGTTTTTGTTCTGTATTTACCGATGTAGTTTCCCGGGATAATGTCTGAGAGTTCTTTCCGAAACATACCAGTTTCTGATTTCAGAGAATTCTCTGAAGAATGGCAACCCTGGAATCTCTTTATCTTATCAGTTTATCTGTACTATGACATGTACTGCCGCTATCATTCTCTTCAATAATATAACACATCATATTCTTGAAGCTTAGCAATGACATTCTAGACACAATCTAGACATCGGCTGAACATTCTGCTAACATTAATACCACAATTACTTTGTCTGCAGTCAACGGTCACTGAACTATAAATTTGAAATGATATTATGAAAAGACATTCATCATCACATTTATACTTGTAACAAGATCAGAAGTGAATTCTTATCCTTACTTCTCTGTCAAACAACTGACATGCCTGTCATCTACTTGAACAGAGTCATGACACAAATACTGTAAACATCTATTCATTGCTGTATTATCAGTGTCAAAGAAAAGCTTCATCAAACATCAGACATATTTTCAGTAGCTCCCACTAAAAACTACACATCACACACTTGAACTGTTTTAGCAACACCTACAAGGGTAACATTAATAACTCAGTGGTGCATTTTCTAAACCAGAGATGCTCAACCAGTTGCCCTCACAAGCTCCCATGTGTGTCCCCATGAGAAGAAAGATACTGGAAAAAGCACACATTAAACGTGCTGAAGTTTTGTTTTTTTACTGTACAGAAGCCCTCACAGGCCACCAGTCAAAGACAGTTAAAAGCCAAAACAATGAACAGCATGGAAAGATGCCGGATGATTCCAACTGCGTGTTCTGCGATGCAGAACCGCTGTAAATATGTACTAAACACACACTGGTAATACATCTTTGAATATTTCCAGAGAAATACGAATGGATACCCGCAAAGGAAAGGTTAAGTAACTCTGTTTTAGACAAGGGTCTGCAGAATAAATTCACAACGGCACTGTGGCACACTTATATTTCTCATAATGTTATGAGCAATGTTCATAAAACTGACAGCAAATTATCATCATCAGAGAGTAAAATAATGTGTACCAGTCTGGTGCCCTGACTAAAGATTACATTTTGGCTAGTAACCATATACCTGACTAATAAAACCCCTATGCTTGTCACCATGCCACATTATCAAATGTCAGATGCTGTTCTTATTAATGTGACCGAGCAAATCAGCTTATCATCACACACATATACAAATGACTCAAAAAACAATGGCTATGGAAAATTTGTTAAAAAATATTTTGCAAGATAGATCAGGGACAATGGGTCATTATTTTGTTCTGCAAAGACTTTAAAAAAAATGCGTTATTTTTTCTAATATTAAATGTATGCTGAAGAAGGTGAAAAGGAATGTGTCTAGCAAGAAGAGGAAACAACTGGCCTAACTGTGATTTGATCATGTGTTTATGAGCGTGATGTTACAAAAATCCTTGTAAGTATCTGGTTTACCAAACTTCAACTACATACTCCATCATTTTTCTTGAAAATTGAGCTCTATTCACATCACAAATGCTCCTCCTTCACTTTTAGTTTAGATATATGATATCAGTAGTTCCTGGATCTTGTCCTAACACCGTGTCTCGTATAGTCCACTACGGCCAATGTATCGCACCCACTTTATAACATCATGGTCACTGTAGTTCATTTTAGACTCAAACACCTTTAGGTAGCGCACCTTGAATCCAGATGGAGCGAATGGTACCTGTAACAAGTAACAAGTAGTGTGAAAATGAAGGTGATAAAAGCCTAAAGTTTCACGTCATACAAAAGACCATGATTATTCTCTCCCAGGTTGTAAATCTGAAAAAGCAATACAATGCTTCACCAGTTACACATGTAATGAGTCATTATGCTGACCTCTGGCCTGCTGAAATGCAGCTAATAAGACTTCTGGTATATGTACTGGCTGATTTCTCTTAATCAAAATAAATTTTCTGAAAAGTGAATGGTTTAATATAAAGGTCGAAACAAAAATTCTGACTGCAAAATCACACATCGTCTTCTGCATCGGAACGTTTACAATGCCTCTTTGCTGAGTTGCAACTAACTGTAGTCAACACTTTTTGCAGAGAAAAAAAAACCCAACCAAACAGAGGATGTCAAAAAAAAAGAAGCTAACAAAAAGACAATAAGATTCTTCTAACAAGCTTTCAAGTTGGAAAAATTAAGAAGGTCTACTTTAAATGTACAAAAAAAAACAACCAAGCAAAATAGAAATTCATGAAAATCAGACTGTCAGGTTACTTATAAAAAGTAATCAGGCTGAGGGCCAATGTTTACAGATGTGATAATCTAGTTATTCAAATATACGAGGAAAACCCATGCTGCATGAACTTTCTTAAAAAAAAACAACAAACAAAACAACAACAAACAACAAGATATCATATAAATTTCACCCAAGAGAGACTGAATCATCAGGAGAGTGTCCTGAAGCTAACAAAAATCCTAAGTTTCTTGAATTTTTGCCGAATTTCTCAAAGCATGTCAAGTTGCGCACAGACCCTTCAAATTCTCCACAACTCCCATCTCACCTCAAAGTTCATAGAAATTGGAGGTCTGGTCCATTTCTTGCCCTTGTCACTTGTATTTAACAGCTCAATCTCAGCACTGAGCTGGCATTCCTTCATTCCACCCATACGCTTGATTCTGAGAAATACCAATGAATATTGTTAACAAAAATTTTCATAGAGTAAGGTAAATTTCAACTTAAGAAAGACATAGCACTTTTTAAAATTAAAACCTGGCTGCAGTCTGAACATTTTCTGTAACCAGGGTAATTAACATGGCAGGAAAATAAACAATAGGTTATGATGATGACCCTCCTTAGAATGATGAAGAGGTAATAGGGTCAGTTATGGATGAGCAAGCAAAGTGGCATATGAGCCCTGCACCTATATAAAAACAATAGATGTGTATGTGACTGTCAATGGGTGCATGCAGGCAACTCTCTGTTGCTTTGCCACTCCACTGAGCATTTCGAGGTTACACAAGATATGTGACAGATTGTTAGCTAAATAGATTTAGTAAGAAGGAAAAAGAAAGAATAGGTGCAAAGCAGATAACCAGAATAAGAGGCAAAGACTTACTTCCATACTATAGCATTCTCACTAGCCTTGTACTTGGCCTTGCCCTTCATACAAATGACTTGGACACCACTAGTATTCAAAGGGGTTGGAATGCGAACCTGAAATCATATACAGCTAATATATAAATTTACCAAAGACCTCTTTGATCACAAGCCTACCTATTTTCTGATGTTATGAAATACAAAGCAAAACAAATTTAGGTACCAATGTATCAATTTCTAATATGTCTAACCTCAGAACTATTCCTTCCTTTCATACATATTGTCAATAAACATGAATTCTGCTAGCAATCTGTTTACAAGACCTAAAATGGTCTGTTTCCAAACTTTATCAGTATTGGCTCATAACTATGTCTTGCCTTCCTTTACATTTTACAGAAGCTCCATGCTTCTGTGCACTTCGGCACTTCTTTCGTCAGCAGTGATGTGCACTTTATCTAAACATTCTAGACCATTTCATGTGTTCTCACAGACTGTCGTAGCATTTTGCGAGGTGCACTGCATTTGCAGGGCTACATTTTGACTCACCTCTACTTTCTGAGCCAGTAAAGATGGTTTGAAGTTCGATTTGACGACAACTTTAACCTCCATTTTCTGGCGACCAACTTCACGCACAAGTGGAATCACTCGGAAAGGGAGGCTAATGTCCTTGGTGGTCCGGTATCTGACACAATACAAAGATTTCAGTTTCATATAAATGGAGATCATAAGAAACCAGGCAAATCTGTGGACTAAAATTGTTAACCTTGCTTCCACATTTTGTCACCGTAATCAATAATAGGATTTTCAACAAATATCTGGCTTGTATTCACATCATGCTTTGATGAAAATGTCTAACAAATGGGGAAAAAATACAGCAGGAAGGAGAGGCATAACAGATAAAGTGAGCTGTGCATTTTCATTATTCTGGTAGTCAGTGCTAAGTCTTCAACATTGGTGGTATGAAAAAGCAGTAAGCATGTGCACAAACCTCATAAGTTCAAACTCGCCATCTGGAGGGATAAAGCTAATGCTGTGCTCCGTCTCAAATTTGCTCAGTTTCACACACTGGTGGAACTGGCAGTCGTCAATGGCGATGGATGTCTTGCCGGCAGTACTGGAAACAACAGAGCGACAACGAGTCAAACAGTATGATCCTTGTCTATTATAATTTGCAAAGTATCAAAATTGAGAAAGATCACATCAGTTCAGTGATGCCAAGCATTACATGACAAAAAAGAAAAAGAGCACATATAAACTTTTAAAACTGGTTCAAGTACACAAAGAAAATTATGATTTTATGAGCCACAAGGACACTAGGATGCTTTATTCATTAAAACTGCCAAACAGTGAATACTATCTGCAGCTTTTATGCCAATAAACAACATGCATTCCTTTCTCCCTCAACAATAGGAGTTCTAAATAAATAATGCAAAATGAGAACTGTAGAGTAAAAATCTGAATTTCACTGCATTCATTCTATTACAGTCAACTACATCTCCACTTCACTCTGAGCAAACTGAAACCTTCGCAGATCTGATTCAGTCTTCACCTCTTGCACTTGTATGCATGATGGCAATTAATTATAGCTTATGATTTTATGGCAAACAAAGTACACATAGGACAAAAATTACTTACACTCCGCCCCGTGAACTGTCGTCTAAACTACTCTTGCCTTTACTCTCCATCAGCACCTTGTCATTAATACCAAACTTGCATTCAGGCATTCCACTTAGATAACTTTTCATCACAATACGACCAGCAACATGGGCACTCAGTACTTGGCCTGAAGATAAAGCATTCAAACTAAGTATAGTGCACTCAATAAATGTACAAGCACACAGCTATCATCTCATTTAGAGTCGGTTGACCAGATGAATCATTCAGGATATCCTTAAAAATGCAGGAAATTACAATGAAGCTTGCTAGCACTCTGATAGCCATCAATCCATTTCATTTCATATCAATAATGTTATCACCATAAAGTTCCAGTCATCAAATCAGAAGAACAAAGCCCACTTACTGTAGGTGGTCTAAACTAATTTTTTTTTCACTGAAAATTGTTTGCTATTAGTTTAAATGTAAAGAGCTCACTGCCCTGAGAAAATTATGACACCAAGTTTATCTCTCTAGCTTGATTTTTAAAGAAGTTATTGAATTTAAGGTTTGTAAAATTTCACATTTTTTTCGCTCCTATTCACATAAGTCACGGAATACCAACTTCGGGCATCCATATTTTCTTTAAATATCATCTCTAGTCCTTGAAAACTCTTCAGCCTTCAGTCAGTGGCATAGATAACAAACTTAATTTTTTTCAGGGGTTTAGGAGAATTCAAAAGTGACAATTTATTGTGATAAAGTTGGCATGAAGCCCAATTTTGACAGCAGCAGGATTATCGCTGACAGGATCGCTGACTTTTGCCTCACTGGTACTGCGTTCGTCCATTGAGCGTCATGTGCAGAAGGCAAAATCAAACGGACAGTGTATGTTTGTTAACAGCTGGCGCTTCGCGGAAATAAGTGCACCTGGCTTGATTTTGGTCTATTTAAAGAGGAGACATGCTAAGGTTTATTTTCGTATAAAATGGTTCCGAGCTTTAATTTTTTTCCCGACCTTTTCACCCATCAAAGTTTTCAACCCCCATTTTCCACATGAAATACAGTTTATATGCTTATAAAAATTTAATCTGAAGAAACCTTGTTATTTTAGCTTTCATTTGATGATAGTTCTGTACACATAAGCTGCGTTTCTACTAAGCGTCGAAGTTATAAATGTTAGGGGGGTAGATTTGCCTCAGGCGCAAACGATGAGAAAACGTTCTCCATACACCTCTTTCAATCAACAAAACACGCACAAAAACTCAATCAAAACCATAAACATAGTATATATTTAAAAAGAAGAAGAATTGTACTATAATCTGATGTAAAAATCACAGTGATCCCGTCAGTTACGACTGAGATATAGTAGGGTGAAAGTACCCGAAATTTATGTGAAAGTCGGCACTTTCACCAGGTTAGCGACGCAGTTTAGACTACCTACTTACTGATTCAATTTATTGTAATTCAATGTATATCATGCTCAGATGTGAAAAATATGAAAGGCATGTGACTACATGCCTTTACTTACAAGAGTGTATATATTCTCAAGGTAAAAATAAAGATTATTCAAGGTTTCCTAAGCTTCCGCACAAATACAAATAAATACTAGAATATACTTCATTCTCATGTTCACTTATCCATATAATCAGTGTTATAGCAACCTCTGTCCTCCACTTTATCACTCCATGAAAAACTATACCCTTGGGAAACATACCTTGAGGGGACATAAGCAAGTTTACAGATTCTAGCACATCTAGGAAGAGTTCATTCCTCCTGTATTTGATGCCCTCCCTTCTCCAGCCAATCTGTCCAGTCACCTGGGAAGTGATTTGAGCTGTCTCCTCCTTTGTCTGCAGAATAGAGAAAAGACCAGATTCAGTAGGATAAACAACTGTAACTTTGATTATTCAAATTGCTATCATTAAGTACATACACATTCTTTACAATTTTAGCAAGTTCTTTTTTCAGTATTGTAAGTCATAGACTGATCAAAAATCTTATTAATAAGTTAATTATCTACAATATCTCATCTATATTTCTTTCACTCTGAGACTGCAAGCAGAATGTTAAATAAATAAATTCATTTTTCTTGCCTCTGGCCTTACAAAAACTTCTCTATAAAGTTAATAATAATTAATTATCCTCTAGATTCCCACTTTAATAAAAAAAATGCCTAACACTGACACGGCGATGTGACCTACTCAATACCTGAGATTTTACACCTTGCTGTGTAATAAATGTTTTTAAAATCCCTGTATCTGTGTTCTGTGGGTAGCCAAAGTCCAATATTTCTGTGGATGAAATAGCAACAAAATAGAAATGTAAAATTGATCTGTATCAGGAAATATTTAATCGGAATACTAGCCTTACCGCAATTTAGTGTAATTAAGATCCAAGCTGTAAGAACATGTATTTAATGCATACTGTTTGTAGCCTGCTTAAAAACAAAATAAAACAGAAATAAATGAACCTGACCTGGAAATATGGCCATATCTAGGCCAGCGCTAACCTTAGAGTAAAATAATCTTCAACAACATTCATCGACGAAAAGAATGCATAGCCACATGAAATCTAATTCACCAGGCCATGTTTGTGTGTGTCAGGAGCACATTTAAAAGGGGCTGAAGACCATCTAGGAAGCACTGACCATCAAGAATCTCATAAATGAGAACGAAGTTGTTCTTGATGTTCTCCTCAGAGATCTTGCCAAAGTAGGCAGCCATCACCTCACACATCTTATGGAGAAACTCAAACACCATGGCTGCATTCACATTCTGCTTGGTCACGGCAGCCACCCAGATGTTGGAGCGCTTGATGTGGAAGAAGCTGGTGCGGGCAATGTTGGTGACGGGGGAGCGCACCTGCTGACGTGCATGAATGACATTGACTCGGAAGGCATCAACAGCATTGCGCCTGGGAAAAGATATGTGAATCAGTTCAGCATCATTATACAGGTATACACAAGGGACACTTCAAACTCCATGAACTACAACTGTTGTAATAATACACCATGCTGCAAAGCGCAATTCAAAATCAAAAGCTTCCATTGCCTATCAGTTAGGCAGAGACTATTACTATGCAGCAACTCCTTTGTCTCTCCTGAAGTCTTGTGACATTTGATGCCACTTACTTGCAATGGGCACAATTTAATGGAAGTGCAACTTGTTGAGGCCAGTAATTGGCAGCCTAACCCATAAGAACAATCCATGAAACATTAATAATGTATGCTGTTTTCAATAGAACTTGTTATAACTGGTGGTGACACATTCCTACTGCCTGTGGAGAGGTCTAAGACTCAGGAAAGATAGTTTTTTACATTGCTCACTGTTTAACACCTAAAAGGGGATCAGTGCCATCCCAATTTTGCATTTACTAGGACATGCAAATACATGTAATTATGTCATGAATTACTAAGATCTTATTATAAGGAAAAAAAGAAGAGTGACATGTTTTTTCAAAATGCAGTATGCCCACTCCAACTTTTTTTTGAAATGAAGAGAAATAATGTGAGGGTATACTGCTCCCCACACTTACTTATTTAATTTTTAATTACATAACCTTCGAAGTAATCCAGATTTTCTGCTCAGTTTTGTTTTGACCAAATTAATACAGAGAAAGTCATTTCAAATAAAAATGCACATAGTGAGTTTCAGAAAAACAATCTTCAATTATTTAGTGACATACTAACCTACAATACAAAAATGCAGTGAAAATGTCAGCATTTGTAAATAAACAGCCAAAAAGGTTCATGATATCTTGTTTTGTTTTATTTAATCATAATATATGCAAACAACCATTCACTGAAAAAGTATAACCAACAGCATTTAAGAACCTCCTAAATCCTTTAACAACATAATCATCCTAGCTGTAAGCTGCAAACGTACCCTATATCATCACGGAACACACGGGAGATAAGCACTTCTCCCTTGTGATTGTAGATGAAAAGCCCTCCAATCATTTTGGCTGTGGAGGGTTGCTATGCTGACGACAGTACCCTTGGAAGTGCTGAATCAATGCTTGCTATGGTAACAATCCTGAAATCAGAATGAAAACAACTGAAACCTTTAGACAGGCGGGTTGCAGACACCTAAGCAGGCAGTGATAGCCCATGCTCACCTATTACAGATTTGTTTGGGTTTGATTACTTTTTGGCTACTTGGCTGCTCTGGACAGACATCCACAAAAAATGAATTGCTGTCACATAAAGAGCAAGAAGGAAAGAACTGGTCAGACATGTCAATTATGTTTCTAGGATATCTGCCGACAAGGTCCAGAAAAGTTTTAGCCAGCCCAGACACCCCTATCCGGAACACAATTAATTAACCTATGACTATGAGAAATGATCACCTGAAGACGCATATTTACACATTAAAATAGGTACCACAGGTGAAAATTTTCAATTACTTCAATAAGAAAATGATTGCCATATTCTTGTAGCTCTCAGTGAGACGAGAAAAATGATGTATCATTTGTTGATATAGCTTGAGAAATAAAAAAGTTACGCATTTTTAAAATCTATAATTTTTCCTTAAAAAATGGGTCATTTCGCGACCAATGCAAAGTGCCCTTTTTGGTTGCTGATAACTTGGTCAATTATGTCTGTTACATCCTTAAAACTTCACAGAGTAATTGATTAGGAGACAGTAATGAAGCCTCATTTTTTTTCAGAGCCACAGACTGAATACTTTTCATTTTGTGCCTGCCAGAAAACCCTGTTCCATCACATTTTGCGCTCTGGAAAAAAATGGGCAAGTTTAGTCCATTTTGGTTTTTTTTTTTAAAGTCATAAAAAATGTTCCATTAGTGCTAGAGACATGATTTTGGTATCAAAATTTACAGAAATCTATTGTCTGTAATGTTACAGTAGTTTCAAATACCTACATTGTTTACATTGTTTGCTGTATTTGTTAAAAATGGGTCACCATCAGGACTAAACAAAATAGTGTGTCATACAAGAATATGATTAAAAAAACCTAAATTTTGACTTGAATGATCACTATGAAGCCACTATTGGCTACATCCAATAACTGCTTATTTTTTTCAGAGTCATAGTGTGGGATTTAAGTTGATAGGTGAGGAAACTTTTGTGATGCGTAAGTTTTCAAAAACATGTACATTTTCCAGTCGTTAACAGAGTAGCTTGATTACTTTGCAATTGATCATCTGTGAATTTAAAAACAAGTGTGATACAGATATTCTTTATGTTACAATACTGATCTATACATTCACATGGCTACGAAGCTACAACTCCATGGCAAAATATTCCGGATTTTTTTTTCCAGTGTATACGTGTGTGTGCATGTGCGTGTGTGAAGGGGGGAGATAAAAAAAAAAAGGGATGGGATGGGGATTATAAATAATTATAATATATAAATGCTATGTGTTTGTTTTCAGCAGTCAACACAAAATGTCATTTTTCAACTTACTGCTTCCAAATGACAGCACATTTATTAGTAACTGTTGCATTTTTAAAAGTTTTGCAGACCAGAAAGGGAGAACGCATGTGATTATGAAAGACATCAGCAGATGACTAAGCGTCAGTGATGCACATATTTTCATTTCTTTTATTTGCATTCATTATGAGTTGCTGTAAAATTGTCTTGAAATTAGCTTCAGCTTTAATGAATAACTGAAAATGACGATAGATGAGGTCATACACTTAACTTACTACTAATGTGTTTAGTTTTAGGCCACGCACAATTTTGGGGCGTTCCATTTTTAATACCTCTGGCAAAAAAAGGAGGGGTGGTTAGGTCCAAGGTACCGTGGTACTGAGCTATGCATGCCCTAATTCTTGCATGGTATCAATAGAATTGCCGTACGATAATTAATAATGTTATGATCCACATATTTTAAGTAATATTAAAAGTGTAAAAAAGAGTTTCTTGTCAAACAACATCTCGGAGATATATGCTCTCCCCCCTCCGGTTCAACACACTTTGTGAACCGAGACATCGCTCAATGCCAGCCGCCATCTTATCTCTCGATTCAGAAAAAGGGTCACGTGACCTTACAAAAACGCATTTATTTTACAGTAACTAGACTTTAATTCATCTAAAAACATGATTTATGATAAACTTTAGCTATTTATTGTTCATTTAAAATAATTTTTAATACGCCCGATGCTGGCTAATTAATTTCACAGACCGGCAAAGTTATCCACTGTCTACATCGGTGCCACAGCGCAGTTCGACTAGACTAGTCTAGTTCGAGCGCTTCAATGGGTTTTGCACATATGTTTTGTCAGTAAGTAATTTCAAATAAATTTGATGAAAAAAAAAAAACATGCTATTTACCGCTGAAATCCATTTCCAGCAGAATTGATTCTTGGAACACAGCACAAAATTCAATAGCCGGCACTTTGCATGCACATCGCGAAACTTCTCACTATCGGTAACCCAGACCAAGGGCAAGGCGGGGAGTGCCTGTGCAAAGGCGCTATCTCCCTGATATCATTGTTACAACGATACGGTGTTTGCGCAGGCACCCCTCGAAGGCATGAAGGCCTAGTCCACTTACGCGAGGGTAAGTTTGAAAAGTCCGGAAGAGGTCACGTTACAAAATAGCCTTTGGCAAAGCGCCCACGTGACTAATCTGGGTCAATTTTGGATATTATAGTCTGTTTTGAATGGGCTTTGTTATGATACCAAGAACGCATGGATGCGTGTGACCACATGGGTGTATTCTTTAGTCAGAAACAGACTATTTTTAAACTGAAATTTCTACTCTCGGCTCTCATCGATTCATATCGTGCTTGGTACCGTAATGTAGGTCATCCACAGCTCTTTAATTTGGTCTTTGTTTGACCAAGATAGACCCGAGGGGTGCTTTGTCATGCGGTTTGGCGTAAGGCATGTCAGAATC